>BQNB010012631.1:0-60999 GCA_026074375.1 Tanacetum coccineum
GCAGTACTTTGACTTTCTACTTAGCAGTACTTTGACTTTCTACTTAGCAGTACTTTGACCTTTTGTCTTGTATGTCCCAACACATGTGCATCAACATTCTAAATTGTTTCGCACATGAAGGTAAGAGTTGAAGCACAAGCTCTTGAGTCTTAAACGCTCAGTTCTTGAGTTTTTGTAAAAGGAAAAGAAAGGAAAGTGACAAGAAAGGAAAAGAATGGGAAAGGAAGTTACCGATCTATTTTGTTTTCTCAAGTTTCAACATGAGCAAAAGAAAGTATAAGAAATACAAGTTTATTTTTAATTTGTTAAAAGAAACAGAAACAAAGGCATACATATTTACTTGTTTAACCTTTCAACTTCTAACTCATCATTAGCATGTATAAGATTTTTTAACCAAACAAAATTGTTCAATTTACTGGCCCAAGACCACCAATAAAACTCGAAGCCCACTACCAAAAGCTAAGCACTATTTAGGGTTAACAAAAAACGCAGTCATATTATGGCATCCAAAATTTTGTTCATTCTTAAATACAGTAGTCAAGATAAACTTGTAACGATGATTTTCAGAAACGATTTTATATTTAGAAGTGATTAAAAAGAAGGCAGAAGTCTAAGATGACAGAAAATGTCAGTTAAAAAGAAAAGAAAAAAAATAAAGCTTGATAAAGAAGATCAACAAATGATGTTCATGAGTTGAGATTGGGGAAGAAGACATGTATGTGATAGTTTTTGGAGGGCATATTAGTATTTAGACATAAAAACCAGATCTTTCAATATTGTTTCCTACACAATCCGCCCAAATATGGGCGAAAAGTTTTGCCCCATAATTTCCCTCTGCTTTCCTTCTGAAATCCTTTCCTTTCCTTCCTGATAAAACTCGAGAACACAAGATATTGTCTGTTTCTTTTCATTTACTTTCTTTTCCTTATCGAAAATAATAAGTCTCTTAGTATTTTAGATACCAATTGATTAAAATGACATGAAAATTTTTACGGAGAGAAAAATGTTGAATATTTAGCATGAGATTTGGAATATTCTTTTTAATGTTATAAACAAAATGAGAAACCTAGTTAATACGAAGATGCTAACAACGCTTTTCGAGTACCCTAGACCAGATGTAGCTTCGATCGCTAACAACACTTGTTGATGTATACACACTTGTCAACAACTATTTTTGACACTAAATATTTTCTTTTTGTATATGAAACATTTTGAACTGTGGAGCACACAATTCTGAAAGATACCACTTGTTTTGAATTCACATTTAAAACATTCTTGAAGAATTGTGCTCACACATTTCATGTTCAGGACATACTAAAAAATATGATAAAATGTGTCTATAAACATTAAAACTTAGTATTAAGAGCTCCCACTAAAAAGTTGATCCACTTATTAAAAAGGTGATTCACTTTTGAAAGATTTGTGAGGAAGGGAGTGTTGAACACCCAATTTTGAAAGATTTTGGAAAACCTTTTGATAAATTCTTAAAGAAATTGTGTTCAACAGTTTTGAGGAACCATTTTAAGAAGAATTCTCTTTTTTTTCATAGAATAGGCTCATGAGGCGTACACTCTCCTATGACATCTCGGACCGGGTTGCAATCTGAGAGTGATTACAAGTCATAGAAAAATAGAAAAGACATGTTTTAAAAAATTTTAAACTCTCGCTCGAACTTTATTTACATGACTGTGCCATTGTTGAATGACATTTCTAGGATCGTAAATATTATCAATTCCGAGAGACATTTTGAGAAGAATATTTCGGTGTTTTTTGAAAATTTTTGATTTTATATTTTGTTTTATCGTTTTATATTTTTGTCTTTTTCTTTTTTAAAAATATTTTTGAAAATGGAAAATCTTTTTGTGCTTTTGAATAGATATATACATATAGTATACAAAAAGAGATAAATTGTTACTCTTCATCAGCGTCGGCAAGACTTTTGAGCTATTCAGGAGTGATGCTCTGCAGACCAAGACGGTTGATAAGAAATTTGAATCGTTCTTCCCATCGTCGTCGTCAAAATATCCGCTAGTTGGTATGCTGTCTTGACAGAATACGATTCAACCGTTCCATTCTATACTTTCTCCTTGATGAAATGGTATCATACATCGATGTGCTTTGTTATAAAATGTTGAATGGATTTGCAGTTCAGGGCTATTGCGCTTTTTGAGTCACACTAAAGTGGAATTTCGTTGAACACAAAGCCATGATCTGTTAACTGTGACTTCATCCATAATACTTGTGCACAACATCCAGACAAAGATGCATATACGGCCTCTATAGTTGATATAGCTATACCTTTTTGTTTCTTAGATGTCCAGCGCACTAGCTTTTCTCCCAAGAATTGTGCACTGCTTGTTATACTTTTGCGAGTGTCTTGATAACCTGCATGATCAGCATTTGCATACGTTGTTAGTTCAATACTGGTGTCCTTCGGATACCACAGACTTGTTTTACCATTGTTAAGTGATTTTAGGCAGGCTTTGCCTGGTATCGGGCACACATTTAGACAACAAAAACAATGTCAAGTCGACTAGATGTAAGATACATAAGGGAGCCAACCATACTTTTTTATTTAATAGGGTAAACTGGAGTCCCTTATGGATCTTCATCAAGTTTAGAGCGCTTCACCATTAGAGTTTCTACCACATCGCTAGATTTCATACCATTTTTTTAAGCATTTCAAAAACATATTTTGATTGGTTAATAAAAATGCCTCTAGGATTTTGATTAACTTGTAAGCCTAAAAAGAAAGACATGTTTCCCATCATTGACATCTTAAATCTGGAGTTCATTTCTTTCGCAAACATTTTGCAAAATTTTGGTTTTGTGGAAGCAAAGATAATATCGTCAACATATATTTGTACCAAATTATATCATTGCCTTCCTTCCGTGTGAAGAGTCTTGGATTGACCACACCTTTTACGAATTTCTAAGATAGCAGGAACTTTGATAGCATATCATACCGTGCACGTGGAGCTTGCTTTAACCCATATAGAGATTTCTTCAGCCAGAACACATGATTTGTATGATCTTGATCTACAAACCCCTCTAGTTGACTCAAATAGACTTCTTCCTTTAACACCCCGTTCAAAAATACGATTTTCAAATCCATTTGGTAGACCGGCATATTCTTGTAGGTGGCGTATGCGATGAATATTCTGATACCCTTTATGCGTGCAACCAGGTGCGAACGATTCCTCAAAGTTAATCACTTCCTCTTGATGATACCCTTTTGCCACTAACCGAGCTTTGTTCTTTAATACCCCTCCCTATTCGTCTAACTTAACCTTGAAGATCTATTTTAGATTATTAAGCTTTGCGTTTGAAGGTCTAGGTACTAGTTCCCATACTTGAAGTCAATCACATTCATGAGTTTCCTATTACATGGCTTCAATCCAGCTTGAGTCAGTCGTTGCTTGTTTGTAGTTCTTTGGTTTGACTTTACTTAGGAAAGCATGGAAATAGCTCCACATAGCATCGGTTTAGAGTTGTTATTTATGAAACGGGATTTGAGAGATTTCCAATGATCTTATCCAATGGATAATATTTTGTCCATTTTTGAGTGTGAGAATGCAGTTGATAAAAGTTTGATTTAAAATGGTATGCATGTTTGTGGGATAGAACAAACTCTTGTTAGATGTTTACCTACTGAAAATAAGAATAACTATTTTTTTGGGAGGTGCATGGAAACAAATTCTTAGTGAACTTGTCACTATCAAAACTGCTGCATTTTTAGATTTTCTTATTGGGTGCTCTCTCTTCAACATTATTGCTAGTTGACTTGGGATTTATTGTTTTGTCGGGTTAATTGGTTTGTAAATAGTAAGGGAGGTGCAATGTTCAATCAATTGTCATTGAAAAAAAGGTGCATCTTTGTATGGGTTTTAGACAAAATTGTTTTGGAGGATACGTTCTTTGTTAATTTTCATTAAAAAGTAATCATCAAAAAACAATGTTATGAAAACAGGGATTATCCAATTTATTCCTTGGAACTGTTGGGTTTGTTGGATGATGAAGGGAGGCCAGGTTTGGGTAAACAAGTTCTGAATTGGTTTTATCCCCAGAAGGTTCAATAAAACTGAGCCTCGAGTCCTAAAACTAGCTTTGGTTCAGATGCCCCTAGCTTTTCAAGCTCAATCAAAAATTGGCACATTGGTATTGTCTCCATGATCATTCTTGTGCGTCTATTGTAAATACGATAGGTCTATTTAGATGGAGAGTATCCAATGAAGACACTGATGTATTCCTTTGGTTTAAGTTTTCCAAGAGCCTCACTGTCATTTGTTGGGTAGCACAGTGCATCAAAGATGTGAAAATGCATGAGAGTAGGTATACGGTTAAAAACTAGCTCATACGGTGTTTTGTTATATCGGGTATGAATCAGGGAGCGGTTTTGGGTATAACAAGTTGTTGCCACAGCATCAGCCCACATAAATAATGGTGACTTTGATAAAATCAACATTGAACGTGCAACCTTTACTAAAGTACGATTTCATCTTTTAACTACTTCATTTTGTTGTGGAGTTTGTGAAACTAAGGTCTGGTGAGTAATGCCAACATCTTTGAAATATGTTCTAAATGTCTGATTTACAAATTCAGTTCTATTATTGGTGCGAACAAATCTAAATGTTACTTGAAGAGCCACTTGAACTTGTTTTAGAAATTTTATTAGAAATCCCGGAGTTTCATCCTTTATTCGTAGAAATTTGACCTAAGACAATCATGAATGGTCATCTACTATAACCAGAATATACTTCTTCCCATTTATACTTTTCACCTACATTAGTCTACTTAAATCCATATGCAACATCTATAATCTTTCAATAATACTTGTTTTAGTCTTGGGTTTGTGTGAAGACTTTCAAATTTTACCCATTTGACATGCAAAACACAAATGATCTTTTTCATACTTGAGCATTGGCAACCCTTTGACAAGACGTTGTTTTGCAAGTTGGTTCATGGAAGCGAAGTTTAAGTGGGACAAACAACGTTGCCATAACTAGGAGTTAGTCTTAGAAGCTTTGGACATGAGACATATTGGAGATGACTTTATCATATCTTCCAATGAGATTGTGTACAAATTTAAACCACGTGATCCTGAGAGTAAGTCAACACCTTCTAAATTATGAACATAGCAAGTGTTTTTAGAGAAAGCAACTTCAAGATCAGTGTCGCAAAATTATCCAACTAAGAATAAGTTGTGACCAAGCCCCTCAACATAGTATACCCGTGAAATATATACATTTCCTATCTGGAGATCACCATAACCCATTATAGCAGCAAAATGATCATTCTTGGATCTAACTGTTCCCTTAAACTTGGAGACGAAATTGATGAGCTGATCCAGCCGGCTGGTCATATGTTTCGAGCAGCATGAGTCCAAATACCAAAGGACGATTTGTATGATTTGCAATGAAAAGAAGAAGATGGAAATTTTGTTGAATTGGATCCCCAACTATTATCAGGTTCCAAGATTTTAGACTTCCTAGATATTTCTATCCTAGAAGCGATAGTCTAAATCACATTTGTTTCTTTAGGTTTCCATTTTGACACTAGTTTGGTAGGGAATTTCTAGCGAACTACCACCTATTTCCTACTTTTGTGAAAGTCTGTTCTATAGGTAGCCATTTATGTCCAACATTTATGAAAATTCTACTAGTAGGTTTCCATTCATACTTTTTCGTTTTCTTAGCAGATTTTGCCTTTGCACGCTCATTCACATCATTCAAATATTTAACAACACACAAATCATGATTAGTAGAAAACACACATTCATTACATGTAGAACAAACATATTCATCATTCGAATTCAAAACAACATGTTTAACATTCGCATTACAATATGAAACAAAATTGTTCTTATTTAAAATAGACTTAAGATTCCTAGGGTGAACTTCTATTTGTTTATTCTTCGTGCTACTACTAGATGTTTGCTAGATCCTATTGTTCTTTATATTGCTCCTAGGCTGTTATTCACTAGCATTAGTAGGCTTTTTATTCATATAGAAAACAACATAGATCAGTGAGTCTGTTGAATGGTATTTTTTGCTACATATTTGTATGTACTCTTGATAGATTTTTTTGTGCTGTAACTACCCTAGGTTTGTCGTTTGTTTTAGGCCAAGTAGCGGGAGCTCAGTTTACCCTCCCACTATGTGCTGATGGACATGAGACACAAGCATATTATAACAATTCCTGAATTCGTGTTGCAAACTTACAAGCATGTTTTAAATCTCTATCATGCGGTCTTAAGGCACTAGCTTGTTGTAACAAATCCTAGAGTGTTATTGTGTGTTTCTTAGTAAGATCTGGGTAATCACGATGTACATTCTTGTTGTTCCTAAAGTAGAAATTAAGTGGTGTGGATTCAATCCTAAACATTCTTGGGGCAATCACATTGGAGTTCCTCTCATTTTCAGCATAAGTACTCGAGTGTGGAGTGACAGGTTTTGTCAAATCAATTATTAGAAAATTAGCCACAATCTTTCCTTTCAAATTCGTTATCAATTTCTTTAATTCACTAACTGCTATTAACTTGTCTTGCAACTGAGCTTTCAAATCATTTATTTCATATGATTTATTGTTGAGTTTAGAAATCAAGGGAGTTGTTAATACAAATATTCGCGCAAAAATGATATTTATATTTAATGATCTTTAAGTTTTGATAATAACAATTATAATGTCATATTACGTAAAAGTTTATGTAAACAAGTTATTTAGTTGTAAGTTTATGTGTCGGCGTCAAATTACTTAAGGTATGAATATAGCATTAGAAAGCCTAGTTAATGATCAAAGAAATATTTTGTCTTGCATACTAGTTTAATCATTTGCATAAACTCATGTAAGCTTCCTTACATTTCTACTAACCAAATGACTTCAAATAAACACCTAATTAATTACTCCCTCCATCCCAAAATAAGTGTCCAGTTTGACTTTTTTGAGTCAAACTGGTTCAACTTTGACCTAAATATTTTTTTTGTTACATAATACTTGATGAAAATTATATCAATAAAAAATACATTTAACACCCAATTCATAAATATATTTTGCATCAAGTATTATATAACACACACAAAAATAGTTAAGGTCAAAGTTGAACCAGTTTGACTCTGAAAAGTTAAACTGGACACTTAATTTGGGACGGAGGTAGTAACAACAAGTTATATTATTGAATAAGACAAAATGAGATTAATTATAAATAGAAATAATCTTTCCATATCTTTTCAAATCTAGAAAATGTTTCCATTTTAATATAAAGAAATACTTTCCTTTTAGAAACGTATACTAAATCAGATATTTAAGTACAATTAGAATATTTTATAAAAATTTATGGTTAACCATTAAAATACAAAAAATAGGCTAACTACCACTAACAGATCCACCAAATAGCAGACAGATCCAGGGTATGGTGGATTCGTCGATCAGTGGAGCTGGCAAATTTGAATCTGATTTTTTTGTCTATAATAGGAGCCAAATATTTTTATTTGAACTCACCCTTTCTACTAAACAAATAATTTCAAATAAACACCTAATTAATTAACACCTAGTTATATTAGTAAATAAGACAAAATGAGATTAACAATAAATGAAAATAATCTTTCCATATCTTTTCAAATCTAGAAAATGTTTTCATTTTAATGTTAAGAAATATTTTCCTTCTAGAAATGTGTACTAAATCAGATATTTAAGTACAATTAGAATATTTTGTAAAGATTTGTTGTAACACCCCCAAAAATGTGTCGCAGCGGAAATATGTCCGGGAGTGTTACTTCATAATACATCAGCACAAGATACAAGAGAACGACCTCTAAATGTGTCGTTTGAAAAGTAATCTCGTTGATTTTCTTGAAATTGATATAACATTTGTCCCATAATTGCATCACAATGAAAAGCTTGAAAGCAATACAACGATATTTGATCATTTGTATGTAAGTAGAAATCCATGAATGAAATCTTGTCAATTTAGACTCCAATGCACATCAAGTAAGCCAAGCATCTAATTCACCTGAGAAAAACATGCTTAAAAGTGTCAACATAAAGTTGGTGAGTTCATAGATTTTTGTATATGTAAATGTTGAAATCAAAAGATTTATAAAGTATGCATGAACATTTCAATCCTTATAATAGTCGCCAAAAATGCAAGTGTAAATGTAGAACCGAAAGAGTATAGTGTCTACTGCTTCACCACAGTATAATGAAAAGTGTTTAGTTATCAGTAATGTTCAACAAAATAGTGTGGACCACCAGATTTCTAAAATGTATGTGACTACTATAACAGATACAATATCCCATAAAATGTATCTACTATTGCGCTAAGCTCATGACACCGAAGCTAATTTATGTAGCATATAATATGCCAATTGTATTCTGCCATACCGGTGTCTGACCAAGACACCTAATGAGATTGACATGGTATATATCCATTTATCGGGAGTCCCGTGGGTAGTGAACGCTACTCACCTGGATAGGGATAATTAGTCCTAATAGATCTATTTATAACATTCACGCTTACTTAACCAATACAGTCGGTCAAGCAATTGACGGTTCATGATAGTTCGGGCAAGAAAGTGGTCTAATCGCTACTTAGGCAACACGTAAACAGGAGATGATAACAAAAAACACTTGTGTCCAATGAAGAAACAACCATTGTATTCATAAACAACTTTAAATACTTAAATCCATATGTAGAAAGAGTGTAATATCAATCAAGTAACCGAGTTTGTAATCGGTATGTAAACAATTTTGTAAACGTGTATGTAACCAAGTTATGCAATCAAGTATATAAAAGAGATTGTAAATGAATATGTAAACAAATTGTAATGAGCACGTATTCTCCCCCAAGATCTGTAAAGTAATTGTAAAACAAGTGAAAGAGGGGCTATAAACTCACCTCGACGATGAAGAACGATTAGCAGAAGTGCACATATTAAGCACAACAGAAACAAAAACCGGAACGGCTCGACCAAGAAGTTGCGGTTTATCTTAACGGTTATGATCCACTAGCATAGGATAATGTATTTGGGTTTTCCGATGGATGATTATATCAACGCGACACGTTGATAAAAGATTTAGATCTCAAGTTGTAATAGTTTGGTGGTTGGTTAAATAAATAAATCAAAAAGTAAACGCAAGGTGTGTAATATATTCCGTATATATTACATAATGAAAAAAAAAATGACCGAGTATATAATTCATACCGTAAATTATATAACAAGATACACAACCAAAAGAATAACTCGAAACGTATATAATACGCGACATGTGTTACATCTAAAAGGTGACAATTAAAATAAAATGGTCCAATTATATAATACTTTCCGAGTATTATATAAGAAAGATGATATAAATAAAAGAAACTAAATAATTCAACACGTGCCCGAATATCCCTAAATGATTACTTAGAAAGTTTCTTTATAAAAATAAACGCACGTTTAAAGTTGCGGATTAGATAAATAAAATTTCTAAAATTATAGATTACGTTTGATTACCGGTTCTTCACGATCTAATAATTCTTAAGCCATTTAATTCGTCCTTTTCAGGATAATAAGTAAAGTAAGATTTGTAAAAGTTTACTAAGTGGAGCGATTTATAAAAATCTCGGCATGACCTGTTCGTTTATTTAACGTTTTCCATATTAACAAAAGTTAATTAGTTTCCCTCAATTAAGTCGATCCATGTTGCAAACCTAAACACCCCTTAAGGTTATTATCCCTAAATCCAAACACTCCCAAATACGTTATTAAACACCAAAAACAAAATAATACACAACACATTTATTTAACATTAAACCACCATTAGATCTGGTTTTATATTTATAAAAATCTATTGATATTTTCATTAGTCGATTATTATTAACCCAAACGCACCCTGTTTGGTTTTTTTGATAACCCAAACGCACCCTTATGGTTTTTCTGCACAACCAAACGCACCCTTAGTGCGTTCCTGCACAACCAAACGCACCCTTAGTGCGAAACTGCTAACCCAAACGCACCCTTAGTCCGAAACTGCTAACCCAAACGCACCCTAACTGTTGTTTAAACGCAAAAACAAACACCCCTATGGGGCTGTTAACCCCAAAACCAAACACTCCCATACGTTTTCTAAACCAAACGCACCCTTGGTACTGAAACCAGATCCAAACGCACCCTCTCGGTACGGTTATAAAAACCAAACGCACCCTTGTGCTGTTTTAAAACCCAAACGCACCCTTGTGGTGCTTGTACAGGTAGTGGCAGCTGGTGGATGATGATGACGATGGGGTGGAGGTGATGGCTGAGCCGTGGCGGCTGTAGTGACGATGGAGGTGGAGTGGTATGGCGACTGTTGGAGTGGTGGTGGCGGTTGGTGGCGTAGTTGCTTGGTGGTGGCAGTGAGAGATGGAGATGACGAGGATGGTGGTGAGGTGGGATGGAGATGGAGCGGTGGTGGTGTGACAGGGGGGTGATGGCGGTGTTCGATTGAGGTGGTCACGATGGTGACGAGATGGTGGCGTAGGGATGGTGATGTTGTTGTTGGTGGTGTCGTCGGGGTGGTGTAGGGGTAGATCGGGATCGGTGGAGAATGTGGTGGTGGTCGGCTGTGGTGGTTGGCCGACGGCGGCGGTTGGCCGAAATCCGGTGACGGCGCCGGAAAAACTTATAGAGTGTGTGTGTGTGTGTGTTTAGGGTTTGTAAAATGAGAAAACCCCTAATGTTTAGCTATATATATAATGGAACGTTTTTTGAAAATATAGCAAGTATAGTATAGTTTAGGGTAAGAATTGTAAGTATTCCCACAAGGACTTAGAGTGTAATTTTTATAAAATAATGGTTCGGGACTCGTTTAGGCTAGTTAACGGACGATTAAAAATACGAAAGTTGCGCCATTGTTTTCCAAATAGTTTTTCCTACGAAAATGAGTATTTACATGACTACTATTTCATAAATGTTTTATAACATTTATTTAAAATGCTTATTCTTTATTTGGAATCTCGGGTAAGCTTTGTCCGTAAAATAAAACTCTAATTTGAATATTTACGTTTTTAATAAACGCTTTTGAATAAATTGTTAAATAATTTATTAATTATTTTTATTTAATAAAACGTGATAATTAAATATAATTTAATTATTTTCGCGTTGGAACGCATTGTTTTCGTTTACAACATTTTGCGAGGGTATTTCGGTCAGTTTCTGCTTGTTTTCGGGTCTCGGGCAAAACTAAAAAGTTGTCCGGAATGTCGTTTTACATCAAATTGCTTTCGGGTCTCGGTCATTTTCTGCTTCTTTTTCGTTTTCAAGTCAAATAAGTTAAAAATAAATTTGCACATGAGAGATATGTAATAATAAATATGATTTATTATTTAAATATGTTCCTAAAAATTACCGGTTACGCGGTAATCGTTTTTATGTGACAATAAAAAATCAAAAGTCAAAAAGTCAAGTCGGACCAGAAAAGTCAAAGGGTAACATAGTCATTTACAATTCCGAAAATTGCCAGTTGTTACACAAGGTATAGTCACGCAGTGTCATGAAAATACCCTAACACAACACAAAATCCAAAAGGCGTCTGACATTGAAATAAAGGCAGTTCATGTCAACGTCATGACATGCAAACATTCATACTTCCTAACAAAGCAAAACAAATAATCATTTATCATCCAAACGAATAACGAAATCTAAATAACTAAACTTCGTCAGCTGCCTACGGTCCATCTAACAACTTTTCTTAACCTTAACCTCATCCTGCTGAATACCTGAAAATGATGCTTATACGTCAACACAATGGTTGGTGAGAAACATAGGTTTTTAGACACACATATTCAATTCGTTACCAAAATCATTAACCGAATTACTGTGATTATAAAACAACACTTTTGCATGACAATTATGCTAACTAACATGCAATTCAATCCAAATTCAATCATTCAAACACCAAGAAGACGACCTCAATCGCTCTTGGATCAATCCAATTCCATTTACCCTCTAGCTCAGACCGGAGATACTCGCAAGTAACCCTCCTGACTAAGCAACATCTCAATATCACATAACCAAATCTCATTCCCTCTAGCTCAGACCGGAGATACCCGCAGGTAACCCTCCTGACTAGGCAACAATACCTTCCACTAAGCAGGCCATAGATACTCGTAAGTAATCCTCCTGACTTAGCTCACACATCAATATCACATCACATAACATGCAGCACATAACGCACATTAGTCACATAATAGTCCATGCATTTACACTAACACATAATCACAGTAATTTAAAACTTAATTCAACACTTGCATCATTTCCATCCCAAGTTTAAAACAATGTAAAAAGTGGGACTATGTAACTCACCTGAATGCTCAAAACGTAGCTTCCAATTCCTATCACGCAACTATACAAATAAATAAACACGGTTATACACGACCAAGCTAAAAGCTCTAGTCCATGTAACACACATATGATGAATGTCTAAGGGTGTGATTAACCATTATGGGTCACCCCGACACCGTGCCCAAACTTATTATCATTTTACACTAGTCAACTACAATTTATTCAAAAATGCAGAATTTTAGTGTATCTTTACCAACTTAAAAACCATACTTGCTGACCTTAATAAATTATACCAAAAATCCCCTAAGTTCATTTATGAGTTTACTAACTACCTTGTGATTCCCAAGTACCCATTACATGCGCAACTATCCTAAATAAAATCAAACTTTAAAACTGTCCCAATTCAGATTTGATTGCACACTAAAATGTATGGCCCTAAATACCATACTTAGACAAACAATCAGAAGCTCTCCTTCTAGGGTTTCTTTATATAGATATAGAAATTAATCACAGTAGATTGACTATCTTTAATTCCACTTTTAAGTTAGGGTTTTACCTTCCCAAACATGACCTAATTCGGACACGTGTTTACTATTTTGACAACTTTTCTTGTTTAGATCAATTGACTAACTTCCAGAACTCAAAATCATTCGAGGCCAGACTTTTTGAAAAATAGACTCTCTGAACTACAATTTAGACATAAGATTCATCAAAAGAAACGTTTTTATCAATGAGATATCATCAGTTGAACACAGCCTTAAATTCTGCTCAACTCTAAATCATGTTTCAACACGATCTAACCCTAACCATTTGCACCCATATGATCCTAATTAAACCCTAAACGTTCTAGCATAATTAAAACATCCTTAATTACAGAAGTTTTTAAAACCCTAAAGATCCATCATATTAATTGTTACATGTTTTAAAGAAAACTAAACAAAAGCTTAATTGAAACATACCTAAACCTTGAATCTTGAAACACTAATTCACCAACTTGTTCTTGATAAAAAAATCTTTTTTTTCTTGTGAGGGATTCGGCGACCAAAGGGAGAGGAGGAGAGAAAATAATGATTTAGGGTTTTATTAAATTTGTATTTATACTAATAGAGTCCTAATTGTAATCAAATTTGTTTCTTTTTTTTCCTATATATATATATATTTTATTTAATTATTAATTAACTAATTATCTTAATTACCTTAAGTTTTCATAAAAACCTAAGCTAATTTGGGTAAACCTTTTCACATAAACGCAACTACTTAACTTTCTAAAAATAACTTTTCATTTCACTTTTTCACTTTCTATATTTAGAAAGTCCACTATAATTTTCTAAATTTCACTCACTTCACTTATTTCCATTATGCTACATTTCCCATTAACTCTTAACACAAAATCATCAAATCATTGACGTAGCATTGCATGCTATACGCCAATACTTTCCATTATCACTATACGTGAACAAATGGAATACTTATCACTAAACACAAACGCACTCAAAATAAGATGATCATACACCTCAAAACAAATATCATGCACCTATTCAAACCACTTAGCACACATAAATTACACATAGCACACACGAATCACACAAATGAACTCTTAGCCATTTCTAAAGGCATCACTAACCTGATTAAATCACGGGTGTCACATATGACACATCACAAGGTACATAAAATCTGACACCTTTTATCACATACATATTCTCTGACAACATCAGTACTTACTCTTACGCCGGAGTCCAATCGTGAGGTCCGTCCCCACGATAAGGCTAATGATTTTTCTCTCATATGTGTAGGAAATCACCTTCTTTACTTGCTCTAGTAAAAGATCCAATTCATCAACAGCTTATCGTCCCAGCCTAGTAAGCGTTCCTGATCCACTTCACACCCAGCACACATTTTGTATTAACAAGTTGGCGCCATCCGTAGGATCGCAAATACAATCGCGTTTCCTAAAATACCCATCATGAGCACTAACGAGCAAATTCCCCTTAGCCAACCCACGTCCGCCGTGAGGAATACGTTAGGGAAGGAGCAAGTTACGCAGGCCTTGGGAAGGCATGCTTCTGATGCAGCCCTACGAGAATACAACGATAGGAACTATCATCAGATTTTACCAATCATAGCCAAAAAAGTAAACCAAGAAAAGGTGCAACAAGAAAAGCTCAAGGCAGTAAAGGCTCGCCTTAACTTCGAGGAGGCCTCACAATAATCCGATTCAGGGACACCGAGCAGAAGAAGGGATCTCAAGAAAAGGCTGGGATCTAGACATGTCCGCAAGCCCCGAACCAAGGCGCGTCCATTCTAGGTCATAAGGAAAAGAGATCCGGAAAGAAAAATGGTGTTTAAAAGGCTAGAGAAGGGTGTATTCCACATGCTCAGAGACAAGGGGAAGAGTACATCTGCATACTCAAAAGATTCAAGGAGTTGGTCATACCACGGTAGCCGCAGAGACACTAAAAGTTGTTACTAGAGTTCTCGTTCAAGAGAAACAGATTTCGCTTCTGAAAAACATCATAACAAAAGAGCATCCTCATGAAGGATGGAAGTGTTGTCAGAAAGTGGAGGTAGCGCAGGAGGACATTGGAAGTCAAAGCCAAAGAGGCAAAAGTCGAGTGTTGAGAATGACCTGTCCCAACCATGGGTATGTGAGGAAACAGATCCTTTCACTCCTCGGATCCGTTACTTTGACTTTCCAAAAACCAGAATGCCTAGTCACATCAAGACGTACGACGGAAGTGAAGACCCAAAAGATCACTTAAAAATATTCCAGGCGGCCGCTAAGACGGAACGTTGGGCAATGCCAACGTGGTGTCATATGTTCAATTCCACACTTACTGGAAACTCAAAAGTGTGGTTTGACGACCTTCCCAGGAGTCCATTAATAGTTATGATGACTTAAAGAAAACATTCCTAGAGAACTACCTCCAGCAAAAAAATGCATCAAAGATCCGGTTGAAATTCACAACATCAAGTAAAGAGATGGGGAATCCACGGAATAATTCGTGCGAAGGTACAAGCTCGAATACAGGGACGTAAAAGGAGCTCCGAAATGCATGAAAATCTCTAGAATGCACGGAATTACCAATCCCGAGCTAATCAAACGACTACATGATAAAATCCCTAAGTTAGTAGACGAAATGATGAGGGTAACTACAACATTCCTTAGAGGAGAGGTAGTGGCCTCTAATCGCGAACGGAATAAGTCATTTCCGTCATGGAAACAGCAAGAAGCCGGACAGAAGCAAAACTTCAAGAAGGGAGGCTTCCAGAACCAACAAAGGCCAGAGCGAAAGCAGGACAGGTTCACCCTTCTCACAAAAACACCAAAAGAAATTTTGGCTTTGGACAAAGGGGAATTTAAGCCTCCTCTGCCAATGACAACCCCAGTAGAAAAAAGAAACGCTAGCAAATTTTGCGAGTTTCATGGGGAAGTAGGACATACCACCGATGAGTGTATGCACCTGAAGAGGCAAATAGAGGAAATGCTCAAAGCAGGAAAGCTGTCATATCTAATTAAGGAGTTGAAGCAAAGCAACGGAAAAGATCAGGCAAAGGCAGCAAAAAAGGAGGAAACTTCAGGAAAGGACAAGTCGCTGGCAATACTGATGGTACAACCATGACAGAGGGTAGCCAGACAAAAGATTACTCAAAATTTCTCTACGGAGTCAGTGATTGCTTTTCCACCTCTAAGGGAGGAAGATAGGACAGAGGGTTCCATGATTATTGAGGCCGAAATAGGAGGACATTGCTTACACCGCATGTATGTGGACGGAGGCTCCTCCTCAGAAATCTTATATGAACATTGCTTTAATAGATTTCGCCTGGAGGTCAGAAACTAAATGATCCCTGCAACTACACCACTGGTTGGGTTTAGTGGAGAAATAATATGGCCGCTAGGGACAATATCGTTGCTGGTAAAGATAGGCGATGAGGAACATTCAACTTCCGCATGGATAAATTTCATGGTGGTAAGGCCACCCTCTCCCTACAATGGAATTATAAGGAGGCCAGGAGTAAGGAGAATCCGGGTAGTTCCATCCACAGCCCACGGAATGCTAAAATTCCCAGTGACAGGCGAAACGGTCACATTAAGGAGCAGCAGGATTATTCCACTATAATGCATAATGGTTTCAGGACTAGGGGTGCCACAGCCCGTAATCAACCAAGTCACAGAAGAAATCACCCAGAATATCTAAAACAAACTATAGCGATAGGTTCTACTTTGACAGAAAAAGGGCGAAAGGAGCTCTGCGGTTTGCTAAGGCGCAACCTTGATATATTCGCTTAGAAGCCAGTGGATATGACTGGAGTTCCGCGGCACATAGCTGAGCACAGGCTAAATATCCGTGAAGGATGTCTACCCATTAGACAAAAGAAAAGAGGGCAAGTACCTGAGAGAAATAAAGCAATCTACGAAGAAGTAGAAAAACTGGTGGACGCCGGCATCATGAAAGAAATCCATTATCACAGTTGGCTATCAAACCCGGTGATGGTAAAGAAGCACGACGATAGTTGGAGGATGTGCGTAGATTTCAAGGACTTGAATAAAGCATGTCCCAAAGATGGCTATCCGTTACTGGAAATTAACTGGAAGGTAGAGTCCCTCTGCGGATTTTCGTTCAAATGTTTCTTGGACGCATACAAAGGGTACCATCAAATACAAATGGCAAAAGAAGACGAGGAAAAGACAACATTCATCATAAGCCAAGGAATATTCTGTTACTCAAAAATACCGTTCGGATTAAAAAATGCTGGAGCAACTTATCAGCGTTTGGTGGATAAAGCTTTTCAGAAGCAAATTGGTCAGAACTTAGAAGTATATGTGGACGACCTAGTCATTAAAATCTGCACGAAACAAGAAATAATCAGGGACATGGAGGAAACATTCAAGACCCTTAGAGGGATAAACATGAAATTAAACCCCAAAAAATGTGCCTTTGGGATGATAGAAGGCACCTTCCTAGGGTACAAAGTGAATCTTGATGGATTAAAAGTATGCCCGGACAAGGTGGAAGCAGTCCTCAATTTACCATCTCCAAAGTGTTTGAAGGACGTGCAAAAACTAAATGGGAAGCTGGGAAGCTTAAACAAATTTCTGTCTAAATCAACAAAAAAATCATTGCCATTCTTTAAAACTCTAAAGAAGTGCACAAAGAAAAGTGATTTCCAATGACCGCGGAGGCATAAATAGCATTTAAGCAAATGAAAAAATTGATAGCAAAATTACCCATGTTAACCGCGTCAAAAGAAAAAAAGGGATTGATCATGTATCTGGCGGCTGCAAAGGAAGCCATTAGTACGGTCCTAATGACGGAACGGGACGGGAAACAAATGCCTATCTACTTTGTTAGCCGTGCATTACAGGGTTCGGAACTCAACTACACTCTAATAGAAAAACTAATACTTGCTCTGGTAAGCGCTAGCAAGTGACTAAAAAGATATTTCCAGGCACAGACAATAGTTGTAATCACAGATCAACCAATAAAGAAGATGCTATCTAATCCGGAGGTAGCAGGAAGATTGCTCAAATGGAGATTTGAGCTAGAAGAACATGACATTCATTATAGACCAAGAATGTTAGTCAAGGGATAGATTCTAGCAGATTTCATTGTAGAGCGTCTAGAAGATGACCCTCTAGATACACCCATGGAGGACAAGGAAGAACTTCCGGATCCATGGGTACTATTCACGGAGGGATCATCGTGCATAGACGATTCCGGAGTCGGCCTAATAATTACGAATCCGGAAGGAATGAAATTCACATATGGTCTGAGGTTCATGTTCAATGCTACCAACAATGAGGCAGAATACGAAGCCTTGATAGCCGGCCTCCGGATAGCAGAACAAATAGGAGTAAAAAATATTTAAGCAAATGTAGATTCTAGGCGTGTAGCTAATCGAGTAAATGGAATTTATGTAGCAAAAGAGCTAGGCATGATCAAATACTTGGATAAGGTGAAAACCCTCGCTAGCGCTTTTAAAGAATTCTCCATCAAACAAGTACCCAGAGGAGAGAACAAAAAAGTAGACGCGCTAAGCAAGATGACATCTACCAGCTTCGCCCACCTAAGCAAACAAGTACTTGTAGAAGAACGCAAGGAAAAATCAATAAATGAAAAGGAAGTACTAGCGGTAGTAGAAGAAGAAGGACGCACGTGGATGACTCCAATCTATGAGTACTTTACGGAGGAAATTCTTCCAGAAAGAGGAAGGCAAGAGCCATACGCCGCAAGGCCGGTAGATATGCGGTGACAAATGGAACACTGTACAAAAGATCCTTCTTCGGGCCTGGCTGCGATGTGTTGGGCCACTGCAAGCAAACTACGTCCTTAGAGAGAGATCCATGAGGGGTCATGCAGCATGCACGCCGGTCCAATATCCGTGGTGACAAAAGCTTTAAGATCAGGGTATTGCTGGCTAACTATGCACGCAGACGCTAGGAACTTGATAAGGGAATGCAGTAGCTGCCAGGTTCATCGCCCCGTGCCAAGGAACCCAGAGCAGAAGCTGACATCCATCACATCTCCATGGACATTTTACAAGTGGGGGATTGACATAGCTGGACCCTTCCCGAAGGGTCTCGGTAAAGTCAAGTTCATGATAGTGGCAATTGATTATTTCACCAAATGGATAGAAGCAAAACCTGTGGCGACTATAACGGGAGCCCAGGTTAAGAAGTTTGTATGTGACAACGTAGTGTGCAGATTTGGTCTCCCAGGCCAAATAATATCTGAAAACGGAAAATAGTTTAGGGATAACCCATTTAAAGACTGGCGTGAAAAGCTATGTATTCGCCAATGCTTCGCCTCCGTCAAGCATCCACAAGCCAACGGCTTAGTAGAAAGGGCAAACAGGAGTTTAGGTGAAGGAATCAATGCACGGTAGGACGAAAGAAGCAAAAATTGGCTGGAAGAAATATCACATGTCTTATGGGCACATCGTACTATGATCAAATCAAGTAATGAAGAAACACCATTCTCGTTGACGTATGGAACGAAAGCAGTAATCCCAGTGGAGATTGGCATGCCAACCTTGAGGACTGCGGAAGTCGATATGATAAAAAATGATGAGGCCCTGGAAATTAACTTAGACCTTTTGGAAGAAAGAAGAGAGCGGGCAGCAATTCAGGAAGCAAAAAAGCAAAGCCAAGATGGAAAAATACTATAATGCCAGGGTTCGCAGCACAAGTTTCTGGCTGGCAGACCTCGTCTACCGGAACAATTAAGCAAGCCGTGCGAAATATGGAGACAAGATTGGACCTAAATGGGAAGGACCATATGAAGTCACAGAAGCATTGGGCAAAGGAGCGTACAAGCTTAGAGACCGCGACGGGAACACCCTTCCGCGAACATGGAATGTCGGCAACCTTAAGAAATGCTATGTGCATGAAATGTAAGCACCTCTCCCACTGGTATGTGCTTAATTACACATACCTTTTACCTTTAAAAACGAGCTAAAATAACCAAAAACGAACTTAAAATGCCAAATATATGCTTGTTTTGCTAATTGTATTGTGCAGGAACGGATAACTAAGAAAAGGACAAAAAACAAAGCCAAAACGACAAAACCGGACTCGGAATGGAAAAGACTGTGAAAGACAAAGCCAAATCGAAGCCGAAAAGTCAATCAAGTCAAAAAGTCAACAGAAAAGTCAACTGGTCAAAGTCAAAGTCAACCCAAGTCAACCCCGAGGCCAAAAGTCAAAGAAATATAAGTTTAGGGACTGAAATTGTAAATCCCTAAACTTATACTTAAAGAAGAAAAGAGGGGGGAGAGAGTGGAGAGGGAGAATGAAAGGGAAAAGGCCAAAATGCCATTTAAGCAAAGTTATACTCCAAGGGCTTATTCTGTCAAGCCCTATAACTTGTACACCCAAGGACGGTTCATGCAAAGGGTATTATAACCTTTGGGGACTGAAATTGCCAAGTCCCCAAAAGTTTTAAACCACAAGGACCATGGGCGCAAAGCCTCATATAACCATGAGGGGCCACTTTCGCCATTTCCACAAACTTACACTCTGTTATAACCTCAAACAAACTTTCCCGCCCTCGTTTTCCCCCCAAAACAACTCACGGGTGTGTTAACCCGTTTTTACCTTGTAAACCTCCACCACCACCATGGGTAAACCACTCCCCCCTCCTCCACTACCATTCCCACCTGTAAAAACCCCTTTCCAAGCTGGCAATCCCCCATTTTCCCATAAAGAAAAGCCGAATCAATGGCCTTGATCAATTTGAAGAAGCACAAAGCTTAGTAAATGGCTGGATTTGCTTATTTGGTCCTTCTCACTGATGTAGCACAATGAAAAAGAGCTAAGGACTTAGTATGTAGTATAATAGAGGCAATGTGTTAGCCGAATCCAATGTCTAGGCTTATTTAGTTCTCTCGCTCTCGGCTTTATTCAGCTTAAATTTATGCTTATTTACAGTTATGCACAGCTTTTTTACAGTCTCTCTCTTGTACCCTTTTTATCATTTAATGAAAAAATTGATGTTTTTGGGATATTTTATAAAACGTTGTATGTTTTCGCTGTTCATAGTCTTATTTTTCCTTCTGCATATGTTAAAAAGCTCTCTAAACAGCTTAATAATAAAGCTAGGTTAACTCAAACAAGTCAATAAGCTAAGGATAAGTCTGGACTTTTCCTCACAAATTACACTCAAAAATTTCCATGACTTAATGATTTGGATGATATGCCAATTTTGGATGGGCTTATGGACATTCCAGCTTATTTACTATAAGCTGGAGCTTGTAAGAATAAGCTCTTGATAGCTTAATTGCCCTAGTTTAGAGCAAAAGGGCCTTGTAAGTTCTTATTTTCATCTTTTAAGTCAATTTTAGGCATTAGCTTGTGTTCTAGCTTATTGTGCTTAATTTTCTTTTATATATGCTTATTTATGCTTATTATAGTTATTAAGTCATTAAAATATAGGTGTTGTAGTCTTAAATTTTTCATTGTGCCTGCAAGTTTTTTTTAAATTTTCTAGTGTAGTTAGCTATTTAAGTGCTTTTTTCTTGTTTGCTTTGTGCTTATTAATGGTGTATTATGCGTATTTAGATCTGTGTTCAGTCTCATAGCTTATTTCACCTTTTATTAACTCTTTAAGTCCAAATTTCAGTTTTGAAAGGGTGTTTGGCATAAGCTTTTAAAAGGGTCACAAAATTGGATTTGGCATGGGTTTAAAGGTCATAGGTAGATATGCTTAAGATTTATTAAGCTTCATTTAAGCTGTTTTATAGGTCCTTTGTAGTTTTGAAAATTGTTTTTCAAGTTTTTATAAAAACCATTTTGCTTCACTGTGAATTTTAGGAAAACACCACAAGTGCTTATTTACTTAAGCAATTGTGGTTTGAGTTTGAGTATCAAAAAAGGTGTGTTTTTTGTGTGTTGAAAAGCTTTGTGACAAACACCCTTTTGGTCTTCTTTGATTGGCTAAGTCTAAATCCTCCACCAAGCACTTGTGTTGGCAGAGTTTTAAAAAACCACAAGCCTTTTTAACCCACAAAATTCAGCAAGAAGAAATATAAGGATTTTTAAAACTAATAATTTGGTTGCACAAGTCATAAGTAGGGCTCACTTTTAGCTGTTTTTTTTTAGTTTTTCTTTTCAATTTGAGGCTTATTTGTAGCTTATTTTAAGTGTCAAAATAAGCCCCTTTTCTCTTTTAAGTTTAGCTTAAATCTCCCCTGCGTGCAAAAGGGGAGATTGTAATGCCCTTTTTCTTTGGTCTTTTAGTGTTTTTAAGCCCATTTCTGGGCTTATTATCAAGAGCTTAGAAGCCCTTTTATAGCTTGTTGATTTTTCAGCCTTTAGTGAGCTTATTTGTTGCTTATTTTTAAGCGAAACTAATCTTTGACCTGTTTTCTAGTTCGGGATTAGTATAGGATAGTTATTTTTCATGTTGGTTTTTTCCAGCTTGATATTAGCTTTAGTTTTTAAGGTCATTAGGTTTTATATAAGGTCAGCATTAGGACAAACTTTTTAGTTTTTTTTTTAGCACCCATAGCTTAGCTTACTTTGTCCAAATAACTTAGTTAAGTTTTCCTTTAAAAGACTTTTTTAGCATTCCTTGTCTTCATAAGCTCTTCACCAGCTTATTTCAACCTTAAGCCTTAGCTTTTTATAGTATTAGATCCACTTTGCTTATTTCTCTATGTCACAGCGTTATTTCGACACCTAAGTCCAAAAATGGTATCTTAGTCATTTTTGCTTTTTAAGCTTTTATAAGACTAAACTGTCAAGTTTAAGCTTATTTTTAAGTTATTGACGCTTTTCAGCAAAAGTTGTAGAAGAACAAAGTTGTTAAGCCCCACGAGCTTTACAAAACTTTTTTGCTTCTTTGAGTTTTCAAAAAAAAAAGGGGGGAAAGACACAGGAACTTGGCCAGGCGTGAGCAAAGACTCGAAACCCAGGGACACCAAGAGGATACAGGTCCCCCTTTTACACACACACTCTACCACTGCGCCCTTGGGTCTTTTTCGTTAAAGACTCAAGGGCTTTGAAACTTATAGTGGTTTTGAGCTTTTAAGCTTATAAGCTGAAAACAGCTTATTCGGGCTTATTCCTTAAGCCAATTTCGTGTTTCTTATTTTTTGTTTAGAATTAAGTTCTTAGTGTTCTAGTATTTTTTGTTAATTTTTTCAAGAATTTTTCGAAAATCACTTTATTATTTTTTATAATTTAATTTCGGTTTAAATGTTTAATTTTATTCATAAAAAAATACAAAAATTATCATCAAAAAAAATATTTTGCTTTTTTAGAATATTTTCTTTTTATCATCTAGTTTGTTTATAGAAAAAATATAAAATTATTGTAGGGGTCATTTTTACAAACTTTCTTATATTTTAAAGAACGGTTCCGGTGGTGCGGTTTTTTTTTGTTCTTGGACTAGTTTTGGGTCAAACGAACTCCGTTTTCGGTCTAGTCTTTTTCATTCTTCGTTATTTGGTCCCTAGAGTAGTTTAGAAGTAAAAATTTCTTCGTAGGGTTATTTTTAAAGATTTTAGGTTTTTCCCTCTTTGTTCGGGATTCGTGCTTTCGTTTTTTTTTTGCTTAAATTCACAATTTTTAGGTTTTTCTTAAACGTTTTTGTTTGTTATTGATTAATTTGACTTTTTCACTCTCTCAATTCAATTCTCTCCTTCAAACTCAAATCTTCGAATTGTATAGATTTTCAGTACAGCCTCGTTGTGGATTTCAAACGACCCGAGGGGAACATTCTATACTACTTCTCGGTTTCATTGATCTTGTTGATTTTTAGAATTTTAAATATATTTTATATATTTTATTATTATTATATTTCATAGTGTGAATCTCTACGATCAATTTTTGGCCGCCGCCTGCCGGGGTGGCTGTGATGAGTCTATCGTTACGTTGATCAAATTGTGTTTGAAAATGTGAATATTTTCTTTTATTATAAAATATAAAAAGTACAAAATATTTTTCATTTCTTTTAGTATAAATTAGCAAGATTAAATACCAAAGAAAAAAACAAAAAAATAAAAATACATATGTCCATAAAAGAAATAAATTCACAAATTGGTAAAAATACCAAAATATAATATTCTCAATTGAGGTATTATCATAATAATTTCCGGTGAACTTGTTGGTTCCCAACTCGAACAAAAGATTTAAAACTTGCCTTTTGTGTCTCTTACAGAACGAAACGGCTACCTTGAAAACTTTAAACAAACTATAAAGTGGTTATAAGGACGGTTGTCCGAGGAACTACGACCCGGAAAGAGAAATAAAGCTTCGCGCGTATTCCTACCCTACGCTCACCTGTGAGTTTTCTTTTTGAGAGCTACCGTGGAAGTAAGTTGATTATTTGTTGAGTTGTTCTTATCTCACTTGTCCCGTTAAAATCATATTGTGAATATATCTTTGAAAAACCAAAAAAATAGTGTATATGTTCTTTTTGTTTTTCTTTTTTGTGCTATCGCGAACTCGATTATCAAGCCCGTATTTCAGTTCCAGAAACCTAATTGTACCGTCAGCTTCTGTTTGAATCATCTAATCTTGAGGAAACTGATAATCCTCCATTAGTTTCGATGGCTGTAATCGTTTTACTATGGAGGCAATTGCGCGAAGCACCCACCGAGGGTTTAAGGAGGATGCATAGTTGATTCCGGAACAATACACCAGCGAATACATATGTGATCAAGCATGGTCTTTGTAATCTTGTCCAAAAACTAGACAATTTTTTGGAATTTGATATAAAGTTGACACACATGCATCTACAGACGTTAGTTCAAACTTGTGTCACTTCTTCGTTGAAGATTACGATCGTAACTAATTCGTCGGTGTTTATAAATTTGGACTTGGCCCGTTTGCCTTCGATGGGGCTGCCAGGTTTGGGCTAGATTTTGTACCAACAGAGGGTTCGATTGTATAATGTGGATGAGCGTGGTGAGGTTAGGAGATTTACATATCTTCCCTACCTCTAAAACGACACAAATCTCAGAAATGAAATCAAGAGATTTCTTTTTTTCAGCAAAAAATTGATGAGACATTTTGTGAGGCTTGGGTATGTTTTCAATGCTCTTTTAAGGGGATGCCCTCATCATGTGGTTTTCAGAAATTGCATCAACTCGTTGACATTCTATAATGCCCTAAACTCAGGTTGATCAAGATCATTGTAACTTGTGCTGGTGGGAACTTCTTAGGACAAACATGATCGAGAATGTTTTAAATATCATCGAGAAGCAAGTATATGTACGTCAATCAAGAAACAAAGCTGGTTTGTAGCTAAAATGAGTACAACTCATTCCACTCCAAGCTGTCTCAGCTGATGTTGATGATCTCAATGACATGGTTTCGGGTCTATTATTCTCGATAGAAAGAACCATAAACCCAGCTTCCGCCACCATAAAAGAATTGGTATTATTTTTTTTTGTTTTTTTTTTTTTTTTTTTTGTTTTTTTTTTTTTTTTTTTTGTTTTGTTTTTTGTTTTTTTGTTTTTTTTTTGTTTTTTTTTTGTTTTTTGTTTTTTGGTTTTTTTGAACAAAGTTGGTAATGGTGGGGGAGGTCATTCTTATCAATATGTCCAGCCACTAACAGCAATCATGTTTACTTGACAATATTCAAGTGTATGTGTTCCCAGGGCCGCTGCGGCCAATTTACCTAAAGACTAATCTTGGTTATCGACCTCCGATGGTCTCAATCAATTCGTATACATCCTGGTTTTCCTCCATTAGAAAACATCCTCATGCAAATTATCAAAACAATTTCAATCGAGGAATAACTTCAATCAAAAAACAGAGGAAACAATTTCAACCTAGGTCAGATTTAGTGGGACCTACGTCTAATCAAACCAGTAGCTCATCAAAGGACCCTGTCTACCTCAGCACACGGTGTGTCAAAATCAGATTTGAAAGAATATGTCACAGCAATGATGCAGTGGTTGAGAAAACAATGCAAATCCTAAGGTCAATACCTGCAACCCAAATGGCAAATTTTGACTGACTGCTTTCAAATTTGTCTACTGCTAATACAGATTCTACTTCGGTTTGGAACTCTTTCCTGGTAACACAGGTTAAAAACACAAGGAAGATTTAAAAGGTAATCACTACCCGAAGTTGGTGTTTACAATCCAAGGACCGAAAAGCAGTTAATCGTGACACCGAACGGTGACAAAGGAACACGTTGCCTTCTGCTAATAACGGAAGCACGGAAGAGTCAACCTCTGTGTTTCTAATTCAGTCTTGTAATCCAATATCTGAGCCCAATGTTGCTCCGGTGGTTACTAAAGTTCTTTAGCATCTATTCATTTCCTTTCCTAGATGCAATGATGAAAGGCGCAAGGAAAAAAAAGCTACCGACCAAAATCGAGAAATGTTATGGAATCTTTAGGGATTTGAGTTTCGAGATTAGCTTTTACCATGCCTTGATGCATCATGCCTAAATTTTTCTTCGACTTAAAAAACCGTATTGGAAACAAGAGAAATTGAGGCGAATATTGGACAAGAATCCTTTGAATGAGAACTGTTAAAGCGGTCATCCTAAACAAGCTTACCAAAGAAACTTGGAGACCATGGCCGATTTCTGATTCCATGTTGAATTTACTGGGGGGATTCACTACATGCAACCGCATTGGCCGATCTTGGTGCGGAGCATTAATCTCATGCCTTATTCTGTATGGAACTATTATCTCTTCTGAATTGACAACTTGAATGACTTTCGAACTAGCTGACCGTTTTAGATCACTAAATACCGATCGTATCGTGAAGACTGTCTTTTGTAAATGTGGGGGATAAATATTACAATTTCACAGCTGATTCGTAGTTTGTTGATTTTGAACCATGACCCCCGAGTACCTTTAATTCTTCGATCGAGATGTTTCTTGAAAACACAGTCATTGCTTTGATAGATGTTTATGAAGGTGAGATTACCCTTCGTGTTGGCAAGGAGGCCATCACCTTCAATCTGTGGACCAAACTTCAAGATACACAGCTGATTACAACCATATGACGGTCAACAAAATCGACGTCATCGATATGGCTTGTGATGAGTATTCTCAAGAGGTCCTTTGATTTTCAACCGTGATAGCAAGTGGCAATCCCAATCAATATTTTGAGCCTATTGTTTCTACTAGCTGCCCAAATCTCATCTTTCAGGGGGACAGTGTTTTTCTTTGAATGGAAGACAGCAGATTCGTTTCTTGCTCTAGAAGATTTGACCCAACTTATCTGAGAGTTGATCCTACGTATCAGGATTCTGAGGGGGTCATTGCTTCTTAAGAAGCAATTTTGACCAGTGAACCACCACACACCTCTCCCCAAAATCAAAGGAACAATATCTGCCGTGGAGTTCTAGGAAAGAACTAAAACTCTGTGAAGCTAAAATAGTTGATCTTCGTTGATGAACCTGCCTGAGTTGAACTCAAAGAAACTGCCCACCCCATCTTGAATACGCATTATGGGAATGGCGACAAAAAGTTGCCTTGTCATACTTGCTAAAGACTTAAAAGATGAGAAAAAGGCAGCTATTCTCAAGGTTCTCAAGTCCCACAGAGATGCCATATGCTTGGAAACTCTCGATATAAAGGGTGTTAGGCCCAGAATTTTGTACTCACAAAATTCTAATGGAAGAGGATACGAACCATTGTGCCAATGTCAGAGAAGGGTGTAAATCCCCTAAAATCCACGAGTTATCAAGAAGGAGGTTGAAAAACTCCTTGCGATGGATTGATTTACCCCATCTATGACAGCCAATTGGGTGAGCCCGGACACTGTGTACCTAAGAAAGGAGGCATTACTGTCATGTCACGAATGATGAGGAATGAGCTAATTCCTACTCGATTGGTCACGGGATTGCGGAGTATGTATTGATTACAGAAAAACTTAAATGAAGCCACCGAAAAGATCACCTTCCCATTGCCTTCATGGACCAAATGCTCGAAAGACTAGCAGGAAAAGAATACTACGTTTCCTCGACGGCTTCTCGGTTATTTTTTCAGATCCCAATTGACCTAAAAAGATCAAGAAAAAGACACCTTTTACATGCCCGTTCGGGAAACCATTTGCCTATCGTAAGCATGCCTTTTGTGCTATGCCAATGCTCCTTGGCTCGTTCCAAAGATGTATGATGGCCAATCTTCACTCGATATGATTGAAAACGATGGAAGTATTTATGGATGACTCCTTTTTTTTATTCGGTCTTCGGGGACTCTTTCTCTACATGCCTATCCCATTTAGAAAAGATGTTGAAGCGGTGTGAAGACACAAATTTGTCTTTAAACTGGGAAAAGAGCCATTTCATGGTAAAGGAAGGCATTGTTCTCGGACACAAAATTTCCAAGTCGGGACTTGAGGTTGATAGAGCTAAAGTCGAAAGTTATAGCTAAACGCCTCATCCGACTTCTGTCAAAGGTGTCCGTAGTTTCCTTGGGCACGTCGGATTTTACCGAACGTTTTCATTCAGGACTTCTCGACACATTGCCCGTCCTATGACTCATTTGCTTGAAAAAGAACTCATTTTTTTCTTCTCATGAAGCGTGTATCGATTCCTTGAATACACTCAATAAGAAATTGAATGAGGCTCAAAATCTTAATTGCTCCCGACTGGGACTTGCCCTTTGAACTGATGTGCGATGCTAGCGGAACTTCGCCAATTGGGTCGGCAGTCCTCGGGCAAAGAAAAAACAGCATTTCCAACCTATACAATATGCTAGCAAGACTTATGAACGAGGGCAAACTCATTACATACGAATACCCGAAAAGGAATTACTTGCCGTTGTGTATGCCTTTGAGTAAATTAGTTCTTATCCTTGTCATGTCCAAAGCATAGTGTGATACTGTCCATTTCTGCATCAAGTATCTCTTTGCCAAAAAGGATGCTAAGGCAAGACTCATGCGGTGGATCTTGTTGCTCCAAGAATTTGATATTGAAATTCGAGACAAAAAAGGAGCTGTGTTATCGCCGTCCGATCATCTGTCCAGAACTTTGAAAATCCGAATAAAGACAAACTCGAGTAAACAAAGAAAATCAATGAAGCATTTCCTCTCGAAACTCTTGGTTTGTTGCTCTTTCAAGATCAAAGTACCCTTGTTTGCAGATTTTGCAAAAACTACATGCGGGGAATTTGTTATCAAAGGAAATGACATCCCACACAAAAAAAAATAAATTCATTCAAGGAACTGTCTAGCATACTTTCTGGGATGATCCTTCCTATTTAAAGATTTCTGTGTGATCAAGTGATTAAGGGACGTTGGTGTTTCTGGGCATGATAGCCTTTAGACATTCTCAAAAGCTTGCCACAGTGGACCTACTGGGGGACATATTGGGCCATTTACACGCAAGAAAGATTTTCGATTCAGGATTCTATTGGGCCCACATCTAAAAGGATGCCATGACTTTGTCACCCGATGTGACATTTGTCAACGTCAAGATAAAATTTCGCAACGTGATGAGATGCCACAAAACTCTATCCAAGTTTGTGAAATCTTTGACATTTAGGGCATTGATTTTATGGGGCCATTCTTGTCTTCAAGAGGAAACAAGTACATACTCGTGGCCGTTGATTACTTGTCAAAATGGGTTGAAGCAAAAGCGCTCCCCACCAATGATGCCCGAGTTGTTTGCAATTTTGAAAACTCTACTTTTCTCGATTTGGTGCACCCGAGTATCATAAGTGATGCGGAACTCACTTTATGCAATGGACCAGTTAACAAAGGTCAGCTTAAGTTCGGAGTCACTCACCGTCTCTCCACCGCGTATCACCCACAAACAAGTGGGCAAGTTGATGGTGTCAATTCGTGGTTTTAAAGCGTTTCTTGAGTGAGAACCGTGGGAGAAAATGTGTGCCGCCCCTTTGCTTCCCCCTCCCCTCCTTGGTCGGGACAACTGATGATGCTCTATGGCTTCCGCAAGCTTACAAAACACCTCGGGTGTACTCCATTAAGTTAGTGTTACGGGAAGGCATGGTAATCTACGATCGAGTTAGAGCACAAAGCCTACTGGGCCCTCAAGCATACAAATTTTGATATTCAAACTGCGGGTGATCACAGGAAAGTTCAACTGAATGAACTAAATGAACTTCGTGATCAAGCCTACGAAAACTCTTTGATCTATAAAGAGAAAACCAAGAGGATACACGATGCTAAGATCAAAAACCGCGTTTTACAACGTTGGTGATCGTATGTTTACTTTTCAACTCTAGACTGAAGATATTCTGGGTAATTGAAACCCGTGGTTCTGGGAACATTCAATGTAACCCAAGTTTTTCCTTTATGGCACCGTGTGAGTTATCTCAAAACTCGGGGCCCACTTTAAGTGAATGTTCATCATATTAAAACACTTACTTTGGAGGGGACTACCAACCGTGGCTTGTCCCATATCTCCAGAATTTTCGTTCCACATGGACAATAAATTCGGGGGAAGGGTCAAGCATAGCGACCCTAAACAAGCGCTTCCATGGGAGGCATCCCCTATTATGCTTTTCAGTAGTAGTAGTTAAATAAATGTTTTTGTGTGAGAGGCTTTATTACCGGTGTTTTGTCCATGTTTTGTGTGCTTTTTGGTATCTGCTATGTACAGATTCTTCCGGATTGTGAAGACTCTGTGTGCAGTACCCACAAGAAGTTTCACCCTTCCTCAGCTTCATTTTGGGAATTCCAGTATACGAATCTAATCGATAACATTTTATCTTTTGGCACACTTCATAAACGGCCTTTAGAATTTACTCGGAACCCCTTTGAAAACATGTGGCGATGTTTAGTTATAGTAGGGGGGGGGGATTTTTGTTTGGTGTTTGGCCTGCAGTCCTTTGTTATCACGTAATCCGTTTTACCCCATATTTTTGACAAAAAATACCAAAAAAAAAATGAAAAAAATTTCAAAATTTTCAAAAAATAAAATGAAGTGTTGTGTCACAAGTTTTGACTTTACCCAATGGGTGAATTGAGAATAATTTTTTGCTCGATCGGGCGTGTTGAGGCCCTAGGCTAGTTCTCAACTTACCGCTGTAGGCTAAGCTTTCACGAATTCGATGGCTTTCGAATTTTAAAAAGGTGAGAGAAGAAGTGATAGAGTTAAATTAAGTTTATGTGCTGGAACGAAAAACTTATTTGGAGTAACTTGTGCTTTTTCTCCCATTAGCTTCTAATCACTAAATCATACGTGCTCAATTCAATTCAACTAAGTCAATTCAATGTTTTTTAGAAAAAGTTTCAAATTTGTATCTTGATTCTCTTAATGCGAGATTTTCTGTTCTTAATAATTCGAAAGTTAAAATGCCATAGAAGCATGAATGAAGTATGAATGCAAAAAATACACTGAATATTAAAATTTTGCCAATGAAGCACTACATTTGATTATATGAAACAAGTTAAAAGATGTGGTAGTGATATCACACTACGACTAACCACGAGGTGGGGTTCAAACTAAGACTCTTTATTCTAAGGATTGGTGTGTTGTAATATATCACCAGGAAGCAAGGTCTTGGTGAGGGTTCAAAACTAAAGACACTTATCTCTTAGCCATATTAGGAAGAAGGTGTTGTTGTGATTTCCCACTTCCGCTAAGCAAGGGGTGGGTTTTCAAACTAAAACCATCGGTCGCTTGGTTGTGATAATATACTAGGGAGCGCGGCCTGGGTAGGTGTTTCATACTAAGCAACGCATTCCCTAGCTTTAAGAAGTTATGATTATAATAATGTAGATGTTGCAAATATTTTACAGTTTAAATCTCTGCGTTCTTTAAATCAAGTTACAAGGTCCTAATAAGTTGTTGCTTTGAGTCATGATTCATCTTGAATCACGACTATGGAAATAAGTTGATCTATGGTTGAGTTGAAATGAGTACACACATTTAAATCATATATTCATGTTGGGAGTTAAAAGTTCACAAGTCATAAGTATGAGTGCTTAGCATTTAGACTTTATATTTTACAAATGAATTTGTTTAATTGCTTGGTTTGGAACTAGTGAAAAATCGGGGACGATGAATTTATCCGTCAGGACATCCGTAGATTATTCTATGGTCGATTTATACTATTCTATATCCCAATGTTGATAAAATAAAGGAAGTCAAAACAGTGTGTCGAGAAAGAAAAAGAATAATCAAAATATTAGGGATAGTTAGTGTTATGAATAAAAAAAATGGTGTTGAAAACGGGGGGGGGGGGGGGGGGGGGGACTTGTCGAAGCTTTTGATTCTTTAGTTTCCCTTGACGAACACTTTGCTACTTTTCAAAGTTAATAGTCGAGGGAGATTGAGATTCTTAGTTTTCGTAAATGTTTACTTCATAACATTGCGTGAGGACACGGCAATACCTTAGTATGGGGGATTTTGGTATGTGCTTAATTACACATACCTTTTACCTTTAAAAACGAGCTAAAATAACCAAAAACGGATTTAAAATGCCAAATATATGCTTGTTTTGCTAATTGTATTGTGCAGGAACGGATAACTAAGAAAAGGACGAAAAACAAAGCCAAAACGACAAAACCGGACTCGGAATGGAAAAGACTGTGAAAGACAGCCAAATCGAATGCTGAAAGTCCAATCAAGTCAAAAAGTTCAACAGAAAAGTCAACTGGTAAAAGTCTAAGTCAACCCAAGTCAACCCGAGGCCAAAGTCAAAGAAATATAGTTTAGGGACTGAAAATTGTAAATCCCTAACTTTATACTATAAAAAAAAGTCAAACCCGACAAAAGAAAAGTCAACACAAGGACTTTTATGAAGAAAAAGACAAAATATAACTTTGAGGGACCAAAATTGCCAAATCCTCAAAGTTATATCAAGAAGATTGACTTTAAAAAGGGAAATAAAACTTTGGGGGCCAAAACTGCCAAAACCCCAAAGTTTTATCAAAGGGATAAAAGAGAAAAAAGAAGGAAAGAAAGAGAGGGGTTGAAACTGCCAAAGAGCCAAAGTTGGAGTCTGTTGATACCATCAACAGCCTCCCAACTTCTTTTCCCGCCAAAAACAGGGTACACAATTCACGGGTTAATATACCCACTTTTACCCATCGTTTCTTCTCCTTTCTCTTGGATAAGCAATTCCCCCCTCCTCCACTACCATTCCCACCTGTAAAAACCCCTTTCCAAGCTGGCAATCCCCCATTTTCCCATAAAGAAAAGCCGAATCAATGGCCTTGATCAATTTGAAGAAGCACAAAGCTTATTAAGGGCTGGGATTTGCTTATTTGGTCCTCTCACAGAAGTAGCACAATGAAAAAGAGCTAAGGACTTAGTTGTAGTATAAATAGAGGCAATGTGTTAGCCGAAACAATGTCTAAGGCTTATTTAGTTAATTAATGTTTAATTCAGCTTAATTTATGCTTATTTACAGTTATTCACAGCTTATTTACAGTCTCTTGTACCCTTTTTATCATTTAATGAAAAATTGAAGTTTTTGGAATTTTATACCCGTTTTATGTTTTCACTGTTCAAGTGCTTATTTTTCCATCTCATATGTTAAAAAGCTCTCTAAACAGCTTAATAATAAGCTAGGTTAACTTAACAATTCAATAAGCTAAGAAAATTTGGACTTTACTTCACAAATTCACTCAAAAAAATACCAAAGCTTGTGAAATTGGATGATAAGCCAAATTTGGATGGGCTTATGGACAATACCAGCTTATTTTCAATAAGCTGGAGCTTGTAGAATAAGCTTTTGACAGCTTAATTGCCCTTGTTTAGAGCAAAGGGCTTTGTAAGTTCTCATTTTCCAATTTTAAGTCATTTTTAGCATTAGCTTATTTTTGCTTATTTTTGCTTATTTTTCTTTTAGATATGCTTATTTATGCTATTTATAGCTTATTAGTCAAGAAAATATAGGTGTTGTAGTTTGAAAATTTTCATTGTGCAAGTTTTTTTTAAAAATTTTCTAGTGTAAGTTAGCTCATTAACTGTCATATTATGTTTTAGCTTATTTGAGTGCTTATTTCTTGTTGCTCTTTGCTTATTAATGTGTATTATGCTTATTTGTTACTGTGTTCAAGTATCATAGCTTATTTCACCTTTATTAAGTTTTTAAGTCCAAATTCAGTTTTTAAAGGGGTGTTTGGCATAAGCTTAAAAACGGGTCAAAATGGTTTTGACTTTGGGTTAAGGCCATTTAGTGAATTTGAGCTTAAGTTTTAAGCTTATTTAAAGCTGTTTCAAAAGTCTTTAATGATCCACATTGTCTTTTAAAGATTTTCAAAACCATTTTAGAAACTGTGAGATTTTTAAGATACCACAAGTGCTTATTTGGTTAAGCACTTGTAGGTTTGAGTTTAAGTGCAAAAAAAGGTCTGTTTTTGTGTGTTAAACAGCCTATTAAAACCTTGGTGTCTTTTGACTTTGTAAGTCAACAAGCACCAAGTGTTTGTTAGTGACAGTTTTTAAAAAATTCAAAAGCCTTTTTTACCTTCACAATTCAGCAAGTGTTTATGGTTTTTAGAAGCTAAAATTTGGTGCATAAGTCCACAAGCTAGTAGACTTTATCTGTTTTAAGTTTTCTTTTCAATTTGAGCTTATTTGACAGCTTAAATTAAGCTGTCAAATAAGCCCCTCAAGGCTAGCTTAAATCTCCCCTGGTGCAAAGGGGAGATTTTAAGCCCCTTTTTCTTTGTCATTTAGTGTTTTTAAGCTCAAGTTTTTGGCTTATTTTAAGAGTTTATAAGCTCTTAGATAAGCCCTCAAAGTTCGGACCTTGAAGAGCTTTTTGATGGCTTTTTTTTAAAGCTCCAACATGCCTTTGACTGTTTTTAGCTTAAGTTAGGTATAGGGATTGCTTAATTTTCAGTTTTGCTGTCTAAGCTTTATTTCATAAGCTCCACTTGTGTCCAAAATAGCTTATTGTAGTTTTAGTTTAGCCCATTTTGCTTATTTTTGTCCTTGCTTGCTTATTTGCCTAAGTGACTTAGTAACATTTTAGTTTTAAGCTTTATTTTTAGTTTCTGTCAAAAATAAGCTGTTACAGCTTATTTAGCTTTAAACTTTTAGTCTTTTAGCTTACCTAGGTTTAGTTTAAGCCCCTTTTGCTTATTTTCCCTTAGTCCTAGCTTATTTCGACCCTAAGTCCAAAAGGACTTAGCTCATTTTTGCTTATAAGCCTTTTAAGCTTGCTGTCAAGTTTAAGCTTATTTTTAAGCTTATTTATTGCTTTTCAGCAAAAGTTGTAGAAGACAAAGTTGTTAAGCCCCACGAGCTTAACAACTTTGCTTCTTTGAGTTTTCGAAAAAAAAGGGGAAGACACTTGGCCCGGGTGAGCAAGACTCGAACCCGGGACCAAGCGATACATCCCCCTTTTACACACACACTCTACCACTGCGCCCTTGGGTCTTTTTCGTTAAAGACTCAAGGGCAATTGTACTTATGTACATTTGTTCCCAAAACAGCTAATAAGCTGTATAAGCTTATTCGGGGCTTATTTGTTGAGCTTATTTTTGTTTCTTATTTTTCGTAGGAACTATATAAAGTCTAATCTTGTAAAAGAAGTTATAACATTTGGTCACAGTCAACCGAGTAAATAAAATATTGACTCCTGTTTGTCAAGACAAGGGAGAATCAACAGGTGATCAGATACTATATTTTAATTTCATATACGTACATCACAAGGATAAACGAAAGAGTAGACAGTGCGACTTGGTAAACTAAGGCTCCTCGGTTATACAAGGTTCGAGTAATGATCACACAAGAAGTAGCTTTCAGAATTAAGCTCAAAGCTTCTGTAACAGAAACTGCCCAGATACCCGTATACAATAATCAGACACTAATAAGCACTCAGACACTTTTATGTATGTATCTTTTTTTGGCCATCTAAGTTTGCTAAACAAACTGAAAGGCTTCCTTTCTATATCAGCAAACATGTAACCATGAGTCAATCCATAACCATTTTGTCACAAATAAGTAATCTTACTTTCTCGAATTGTATACCAAGTCTACTTCTGATGCAAATATGTGTGGTTTCAGAATTTCCTCTTGAAACTGCTTATCTACTTAACTTTGTGTGTGTATGGCTAACCATGGTTTCCGACCTTCTAGCGGACTAATCCCCGAATCAAGCATCTTTTAGGGGTGTTTGAGATTGCTTGTCAACATATATATCTTAGAAAGAATAACCACTTGTGCCTCTCTATTTGAAAATAAGCAAGTAGCAAAACCTGCTTATTTATTCCAGTGTGAACTGTAAACTAAGCAAATAAGCAATTTAGGTTTAAACGTGAAACTGCTTAAAAAACACATCAAGCAGATAAGCACTCACATAAGCAATTCCAAACAAAGTGCCAGATCACAAACAACAAAAGATATATAATAAAAAATTAAGGGTTGAAACCTGTGATGCAGAGATCTTGTTCTTCATCTATCTTTTTTATTTATGTTTAACATTCTTGCAGGCGGTTGAAAAGGTTTTGGCTGGAGCCATAAGGCGAGAAATGTCCGTGGAAGAGTTCTGCACCAAACAACACACTGAAATTATGCAACTGAAATGGTTTTTTTCACCATTTTCCACTTTTATTCTATCACAGGTGAAACAATACCAACTAAAGAGAGTGCAACTCGATTATCGGGGAACTACAAGAAGATAAAATAGCCCGTCTCGAGAACTTGATGGAAGGTGTACTGTCAGCTGAGGATTTTGCAAACTCACAATTAATATCTCTACCAGACAAGAATAAGGTATGCATTACAATTGCAATGTTTTTTTGTTAACTTTTTGCTAATCTGAACCAGAGATAACAAAATGGTCGGGTTGGGTTATTTGTTAAATGGGTTATGTTGAACAGGACTTAATTATATGTGGGGTTCGATGAACCGGAAAATACGTGATTGTCCATTTCTTAAATTTTTTAAAACACTGCATTGAGTTGGTTAAAATTACTAAAACATGGTTCTTACAATATAAAGCTATATAGAATGTCCTAAGCAATAATAATACACTTCAGGCAAATATCACCCTGTTTGCGCCATTAGATCCATTTCTCTTTTAGATATTATCTTTATTTATCTAACCCATGTGAGACAAAACACAATCCAAATCGACCGACAAAAAGAATATGTGGTTTCAAGTTAAGTTTGTACCTGACCAAGTTTTTTTTTGCAGTAAAATGACCAAAGCAAGCTTAGTTCTATTACTGACATCCTTCCCTAACAAAGAACTAACTTTAGGAGGTAAAATATCCTGTGTCAGTTGCTGCAAAAATCACAAATAACATGGTTTGCGATTCAAATTTATGGAGAGCATCAAACAATCAATGTTATGATCGAAGCATACCACACTAAGAGGAACCTTCAACATACAATCACCAGTTTTTATCGTCTTACAATCGAACAATGACCTGCATTCACCACACATAGAGGAGTGAAAAATATATAGAGAATTCCAATGTATATATGACAAAAGGTTTTTATTAGTTATAGGTCTATCTGTATCCAAACTGTATTAAATTAGTACTAATAGTTAAGCGGTTAAAAAGGGTATCTTAAAAAATTACCTGCTGTAACTTGACTTCCGAATTGACAAATGGGCAATAATTTCCGTCCTAAACTTGTGTCTTAACCAGGGTAAAAAGTCACTAAAATCGTTGTCTACCGGCTGTGGTGCCTAAATCAGTAATTTAATCACATGTTGGCGCGCTGTGAAGAAAATAAAGAAAACATATAAATGACCTAAATAGTGTAACATACCCAGAAATTGGTTAACACGTTCTTCCCTTGAACATCTTCAGCCCTCAAATGGATCTTTCTGTAGGAATGATCCTCGTCATTTTGAGGATCAGCCAATGAGATCTCGAACACACGATGTTTCAGTCCTTCTGAAGCAATCTGAAAATTACCTGGCAATCACAAGTTGAATCCTAATTTTTCACCCTTTGATGTTCATCATGCGTCAGGTATAATAAGCTTTAAAGATTGCATAAAAAGCCCTGATTTTGTGGTAGGCTTTATATAAGCCGTGATGTGCTAGATGCATGTTAGAGATTAAACAATAACAAAACCTAACCTAAAACTAAAATATACACCAGAAGAAGAATCAGACTTTCACATCTTTTCAATGATACATGCTTATAGATGCAAGTCAACCTGTTTAAATATAAATATGTTAACAAACATGATTAAAATAATACCATGGTACCATGGTATCTACAACTAAGAATCAAAACAAAAACAAAAACTGAAAAAAGATGTTTTCAGGGGACATAGGTCATTAGGGTTTGTCTAAATAATGAGACGTATTTTTTTGAGGCATTTAGGGTTTTGATTAAAAAAAGTGAGGCGTATGTATAAATAAAAAACCAAAAATTATGGGTGTGTCTATGTTTATAATATATCATTATTGTTTTTCAAAGTAAAACACAAATGGTGTGTTGGCTTAGTTGGTAAACTTGATTTGAAGTTAATCATAGGTCACAGGTTCGAATCATGCAACATACATAATTTTTATACAAATTTTGAAAATTCATGCCATGTAGGTGCCATGTCATCATTGAGGTGGCGTCCAGTCACTAATTCATATTTACACACTCATAGTTAGCCCCATATATATGTTATAGATATATATATATATAGGATAAAGATCAAATAAAAAGACAAATATCCGTGAGAAGGATAAAAAGAATTTTTTTTTGAAAAAAGTTCTCAAAAAATTCTGAAAAAATTCCACAAGATCGTGTATGTTGGTGCATGAAAAAGTTGTGAAGGAAGTTTTTTTTAAAGTGGATAGTTTTTCCAAAAAAAATTATGAAAAAAACGTTTGTGCATTAAATCGTTTTTTTGTGCATCAAAAATTCGTTTTTGTACCCAACTTCTTTTGACTTTTTGGATCAAAATTTTATTGCGCATCAAACTATAACAAGTTGAAAATTTTGTGCATCAAATTTTTTTTTTGTGCATTAAAAAAACGTATGAAAACTCAAAATTAAAAAAACTTCCTTCACAACTTTTTCATGCACCAACATACACGATCTTGTGAATTTTTTTTAGAATTTTTAAGAACTTTTTTGAAATTTTTTTTCTTTTTATCATTCTCACGGATATTTGTCTTTTTATTTTAACATTCCTATATATATATATATATATATATATATATATATATACTAGTTGCAGAGCCCGCCCGATGATTATCGTTTACAAAGAATTATGTAAAGATTAATGAATTATAAAGATACGAAATTATTTTGTGAATGAATTACAAACGAAAAAAATGAATGTTCATCCGATATGAGAAACACACCAACATTTTTATTGAATGCAATAAGAAAGAAAAAAAATGTAAACTAAATGTGTATATATATGATGAAATATATATAGTTATGACATGAAAGTTGCATTATGCATTATGCAAGAATAATAAACCCATCTTGGTATCTTTCGGTTGCGGCTTAAGAATCCATGTAACCTTGTTTAATTCTAACCTGGCCAAAAAAAACTTTATACTTTTAGTATAATCCATTTCCCTATTATAACAAAGGCAAGAAAGTGTGTTTGTGTAAATGCCAATGGGTAATGGCTAAACAGATATGTGTAAATGCTATACAACTGATGTGAGCAAATTAGTTCAATGGCTTGTTCCAGTGACCAGCTTGTCAGATTGCACATCTAGCATTTACACATATATGCATGAAATCCAATCTTTCACATTGATGACCTGTTAAGACAATCTATTATCCTTCACATTGCTGTTCTATTACTAAACTAAAATCATTTATTAAATGAACCCTTGGATTTACTAAAACTGTTATGCATCATGTATAATATCCAACCTTCAGAACCAAAACCTGAGACATTTGAGGTTCGTGATCCAATTCACTATCATAGAAAGTACTCGTATCCACTTCACCTTCATAGAGTATTATGATCTCATTCTATTATAATCATTTCACAAAGCCCAAAACATCAAAATCACATAAAACTAAACTTATATAAATGAATAAATACATGCACCCTTTGAACCATTTATGCGATTGAGAGAGAGATAGACGCGTAATACCTCCACTAACCATTCCATAATTTCTTTCAGCCTCCTGATGATCTCATTTCTTATAAGCTCACACGTATGTTCTGCCATCCCTGCCAACCGACCAAACATACCCAAAAGGATACCCAAAATCAGGTTATGGTCATACATGAAAATAACATTATATAAGGACCTACATGACCGAGTCAAATAGTGGGACCAAAGGGGAAATCAAACTCCTTAGACAATGGTTTCTTCATTGTTGAAGTTGATGCAAGAGTATGCATTTTGGTATCGTCAATCACCTGGACATACATATGCTTGTTGGAGCGAAAAATACACAATCTTAGTCTCGCTGATGTCCCTTCCGCCTATAATAAAAAAAATGTGAGAAATTTCACAATAGTTGTGAATGACATGATTCATAAACTACTGTACAGCAAGTGACATAGATCAAACTTCAGCTTGTAACTAAATTCCACCATTTATTCACTCAATCCTGTAAAAAGCTATCCAAGGCTCGAAGATAAGGTCTACTTGTTACAAACGTGTTAACATACTTCTTGAAAAATGATAACTCTTTACAGGTTCAGTTGGAATATATTTATCAGTTGCACAGAAAGTGAAAATTTAGCTGACATATGCACAAAAAGTAAATTGTACAATGTGCAAACGCCGAAAGCTATAACACTATATCCATCGACATAATTTTTACTTTAAGTACAATAATAAGGGGGTACCTGTGATTGCATATAAAAACTGCTAATTATCTTTTAGAAATGAGTTGCTTTGAATAACGATTTTCAAGTTTTTTATGAACTGACCAGTTTGAATAAGCATTTTTAGGTACTGCCGAGTTCATAACATGGCATGTAATGTTTTGAGGAATACTACCCGGTTCATAAAAACTCATACTCAACCCACCCATCTTGCATCAATAGTTACCCAAAAGTCAAATCAGTTGACCTGAAAAGTCAAATCAGAACATAGCTATTCATCTAGTAACAAAAGTGAAACACAACACAATGCACAATTACTTCGCCTGGCATTTACACCGTTATTCCTTAAATCTAAACTTTCAAAGTCAAAATCCACATCAAGTCCTAGCATTTTTAAAATCCTAATTAACTATAATATTCTGTTGTCGGTAATGTTACAACACAAACCTCTAACATTATCTATTTCTACAACAGTTGTTAGGAAAAACTCATAAAATAGAGAAGAAAAACGACCACATGACTACAATTTAGGTGGTTATTTTATGGGCTCAAGTTTATTCTTTGATAAGCAGCTTATGATGAATAAGCTATTGCAAGCAGCAATCTTAAGAGAGCGTAGAATTTTAGCATAATTTTAAATCAACATGAAATGAAAAGAATTAGCAGTTTACCGTTTGAGAAAAAAAATACCCAGTCTCTTAATTTTCGAGTAAATAAGCAAATAGGGGGTGTTTGGGATAACCTAGTTAAACTACTTGTCTGGTACATAGCAGGTTTCAACATAGAACTATCTGGTGAGACTGGAATATAAGGTGCCCAATAGTAACTTTTCACGATGGACTTAACCTAAAATAGACATCGATATTGTTTTTAGTGAAGAATGTAGTGCAACCTATCACCTGTTTAGAGGTAAACATACCTGGGTAGACTTAAAAGGTTCTTAGAAGAATAATTTTGTAGAAATCCTCCCCAATTCATCAGCTGTAGTAGGATTCATACCTAGGTAGACTTAAAAGGTTCTTAGAAGAATAATTAGTAAAATAATTTTGAAAACACCTATTAATTTCGTAACTTAAACGCAATGGTGATCTGATTCTTACGACAAAATGATAATGCAGGATATGTACTGGTCTACTCACCATCGAAGTAAAACAACCATTTTTAAGCATAGGATTTGATATGTGAAATTTAGCCATTCTTGATCTACATAAACAAACACACTACTGAGCTTCATGATCAGCAACTTATGCAACATATAAATACAAAGAAGTAGAAGCACCTAAAGTGTCTATAAAAGGTTCAAATTAAAGCACCATATTTTCATAAAAATTCAAAGCATCATATTTTTTATAATACGTGTAATCATTCATTCCCTCTAAGAAAGGTTTAAATCAAAACATCATATTTTCAACACTAATTACTTGATGACTTAATTCATCATAAGTTAAACCATTTATTTTAAATCTAATAATACACATTAATGTCATCATCAAGTTGTTCTCTTGAGGTACCATTCACTTTATTTAGAAGAACTAACTTATTATCTTATAATTATCAAAAAAATTAGCACACCAATACATTCTTTGTTACCTATTAAAATATATGTACTCATCTAATAAAGGCATACCATATTGCAAATTATCTTTGATGGTGCTATTACTGGTAGTGGGTATCAATGGTGGTGGCATTTTAATCTACTGGGGTCAAAACGGGGGTGAGGGAACCTTGGCTAAGACATGCTTAACGGACACTGTGATTATGCCAACCTTGCGTTTCTTGCAACATTTGGAAACAGTTGGACTCCAATGATTAATCTTTCGGGTCACTGTGATCCATACGGCAATGGTTGCACCAATTTAACCACCGACATTATATCATGTCAAGCTAAAGGGATAAAAGTAATGCTTACCATTAGAGTTGCTTTAGGAAGCAACTGTCTCACATATAATTATAACCTGTAAATCAAATGTTATAATTATAGGTTTATGCAGGTTTACAAAATCCAAGCGTAAAATATAACCTGTAAATCAAAGACATAGACAACTACACCAAGCGTAAAATCCATGGGATAGATATAAATACAATAAGAGTTTAGGGTTTCGACTCTATGAAAGCAGTAAAGATAGGATGAGAGTAATGATATAATTATAGGTTTATGCAGGTTTACAAAAGAATTACAAATCTTAAATATTGCACATTTTATTTTTCAAAAATAATTAAAGATTTTTGAATTTCCACATTGCTGGAGACGCGACGTCGTTGGGTTTTATCACGACGCCGTCTCCGGGCAATGTGAAAAATTCCTCTTCGTTTTTAATGAGAAATTTCCCGCACCCAATTTTATTAGTCAAATCTGAAGAAAGTACTGCATAAAAACCTGGAATTAATCGTTACTATCATATGACTCGAAACTGACGCGGATTAATCTAAACAATTTATTTTAAATATTTGAATTGGTTCTAAAAACAGGATATTTCCCCTACACTTATTTTGTTGCAAAATACATTTGATTGCAAATAAGACGAAGTTATAAACAAACAAAGCATGATTACAAAATAATTCAAACATAATAAAACAAACAATAAAGAATTAAAACATAAGACACTCCTAATTGCGAGGAAAGTAGATATTGGGTTGCCTCCCAAAAAGCGCTTGTTTTTGTTCGAGTTATGAGCCTGGCTCTACCTTTATTTAACATATAAAGGGGAGGGTTCCCCTACACTTGAATTCAAGTGCGGGTGATAGTAACGGTACACACCATCGTTATGAGAAGGGTTCACATGCTGAAAAATTGGTTGTTGAATTATATGCTCCAAGTGGTGTGTTTCTTTAATCTTAACATTCTTTAACTTTTTTGGCTTAACGGGTAAATTAAGTCTCCTTCCAAGAAAAGAAACTTCTTTGGGTTCTAATTGCCAATCATTTTCTATCATCACCATATTCAAAAAATCGACACCTAGGGGTCCACTTTGTCCTAATAAACCTGGTTTAAATCCATAGTGTTTCTTAGGATTATCAATGCATGGGTGATAATAGAAGTTCGTATCCTTAAGGTGTAAAGACTCCACGTGAGGTGAAGGTGATGTATGAATGGTTAAGCTCTACTTCCTCCATCCTAAAACTATCCGGACAAGGTGGTTTGATGAGTTATTCGGGGCCTCTTTCGTTTCCTAGACTTGCATCTAAGGATGGACAATTAGGTAAGAGTTGTATCACTATAACATAAAAAAATACTAACAATCTATAACCCAAATATACACACAATAAAAACTTAAAACCATCCAACAACCACACCTATATTACAAAACCTTAACTACCAAAAATTTTAACAACCTACACAACAACAACAACATTTAAATTCCATTTCTTTTATACAACCACCCATAATTTATCTCCTATATTTTCCAAATTTTTAATACTTAAAATCACAATACTTATATTCTATTTTTTAACTTTAAATAACCATTCAACCATCCCCACTTAACAAACCCCAACCTTTATTTATTTCCTAAATATCTGCTTATGATAGATGTCCACCCCATTAAACTCCAGATATCCACTCATAGATATCTATTGCTCACCCCATGAGACAGATGTTATGCAATCCTCCACTCATTAAGATGACTTACTCGTACTCCTCTCTATACTCTCTACTCTTCCTAACTTCACCCCCCTCTATTACCCACTTCTTCTTAATGTATTGCCATGACTCACAATACTAAAACCAATCACAAAAAATTTAGAAGTATAAAACAAGCCTGTCAATATGTGACAAGCCATGTACAGTGAGTTCCCAATCTCAATCACACACCTCTCATCTATAATGTCACACCAATAAAAAATGATACAAACACCATAAACCAATCTCCATAATCCCGCCCCCACACCTACCCATCCACCACTACAATCGTGTGTCTATTATGTCTCACTGTATCCACACCATCACACACATAATCACAAATAGTTGAATTAAACCACCGTGTCTCACACTCTGACTCCCTTTACACGTCACCCATTGTACCTCTCAACTCCACACCCCTCTTACTCTTCAACTTAACCCTCTACTTCTGACTCTCTGCTCAGTATTGTGTGTATTGTGTGTGTTTCTGACATCGCATGTCCTCACGCTAACAATGATCCTCCTTCATCCCATAAATCCTAGTAAATGTATCCTCCTCACCCACACGTGTACTTTAGACACCACTCGACCTACCTCAGATGCCACCCTGAATATCAGCGACATATATAGAATAGTTTAGAAATAGAAGTGAGATATAGTTATCCCAGTTCAATCCGTCTCCGTCTGAAGCGCTGTGTGTGCACAACTGCCTCATCCCTCACCATTCCTCTAATACATCAAAAGTTCGTTAGTACCCCCCCCCCCACGTCGTGTGCTCCCGTCTCGACTCCTCGCCATACACCCTCACTGTACTAGCACCCCCCCCTCATAATAAAAACAACTTCTAAATCTATGCCAAACTACTCTGTCTCCTCAGCTGCGACTCCCTACTCTGCTGAGATGGTTCTATGTGCAACGACTGATCTCGCGCAGAGGAGAATTGCCGTACCACAGATGTTAGAGTCTGCTCAATATGAGCATCGAGTGTCTTCTCCTGAGCCCAGACTGACGTGAAATATATTATGGAGAGTAAGATCTTTTGAGACACGGAGTTGCCCCATTGCCCACCTCGACAGTTGTAAGCAGTAGATTAGTCCTTCGGATCTCGCCGCTCGAACGTGTGTGTGTCTATATGGACGCAAGTTAACTCAATAATGTGATATCACCGCGCTCGACTACGTTTTCCAGAAGCAGTTACTCCACTAAGACCATTTCACCTCGAACACCCCCCCCCCCTCCCGGACGAGATAGATGATTTGTTGACTAATACCGGCTACACCAACCCGTACCCCCCCCCCCCCCCCACGCGGTAGAGTAGTGAGATCACTCCACAATGTGCCCCCGTGAAGGCTCACACCGCGCATGACCCTCGGCTAAACAGCGCCGCCCCTCTCACCCCGTTGCATCTACCACAACTCCGCTAGCCACCTCTGCACCTCAGCGACATCTCGGAATCATTGATCCATAATCGCACCAATCGCGTTCTTTCCCCACTATTTTCACGTCACGGTAAGTGATGTGCAATAGGTTTTAAGAAAAATTTTGAGGTGTTTGGTTTGGATCCTCAGGACCGAAGTCCCGTGGAATGAAAATCCGTTTTGCCCAAACCCGTGATGGGTCGGTCGGAATACGCATGACTGGTACCACGTTGTTCCCTACGGGGAGCTCGATGGTATTCCTGTAGCCTTCGTGGCTAGGTTTGGAGTAATCTCCAAGAGTACGGATAGGATTCTCGTCTCCCACGGAGATTGACGAGAATGGGTTACGAAACAATTAACATAAAGAAAAGATATACTATGAGAAAGCTAATATACGGAATTAAAGTCTCACTTGAAAGGATTCAAGCGAGTAGAACTAAGTTAAACTATGATCAAAACCAACTATTCCCCACGCAGCGGCGCCAAAAACTTGATGCCGGTTCCGTGGGACTCAACAGAAAGTTTTACAACTCCTAGGCAGAGTACCTAAACCGTTGATAGCTAGTAGTGTATGCAAGACTCGGGGGGTTGTTATCGTTCTCTAGGGGAATAGGTTAGGAAGGCTTGATCACGGTCCAACATAATTTTAGGGGTTGAGAGAAAATTATTTTTGTGTTTTTATATTTATAAGAAAGCAAGTGAAATTTGTGATGATTTATGTAAGTATTTCCTAGGTCATGAACGTATTACACGAACCTGCCGTTTATTTAATATTCCGTTAAGGTAGTATGAAGACTATTACAATGCCCCTAAGAGTATATTAAATGCGTGTGAAATATCTATGGTTTGAGAGGTTGGTTTGTTTAACTATTAACTTAACTAATCTCTATCTACTGGTGATTGATAACTTTATGATATTTAAATGTATATTACTTAATCATGCATTACTCATCGGATTGCTATTCTCTCAAATTCTGTTACCTTGGTCAAACACTTGTGTGATTGTGTAAGTATTTCCCTAGGTCATGATCGATTACAACGAACCCGCCGTTTATTTAATGATTACGTTAAGGCAAAGCACAAGTAAGGTCGTATGTATGGACTTCTTACAAAGGCCCCTAAGAGTTTATTAAATTGCGTGTGAAAATCTTAGAGGGTATCAACCATATAATGGGGTAAGGTAGTATGAGACTGTTACCCCGATGGTATCACTTCTAAGCACTCGCGTTTACCCTAGACGTGTCAAACAACAATACAGACTTAAAGATGGTTTTCTCAAAGCCTATCGCGCACATTCATCAACAAGAAGCAACAGTTAATAGGATCTACAATCCGAACTTTCATTGCAATAATAAGCATACAAAGGATGGTTTAGCCTGCATTGTTAAGGATAAAGCCATAGAAATCGATATCACACAACACATAGGAATATTGATTGATTATGAATAAACACTTTTACTTGATTGAACATGGATAGAAGGTAGTTATATAGGGTTGAGGCCCTAGAAACAACCTTTAAAGCTGCTCAAAGGGATAGGGTTCCTCTCCCAAAAGTTTATACAAAGTTACACACTTAATACCCATAAATCGGTTTGTATATACGAGATATCGTTGTGAGAAGTCGCGTTGAATCCCTGGACGCGTTAGCTACGTGCGATGATTCTTAGATCCTTTTTATGTCGGTCGATCTGGTGATTTGCCGTCGCTATGACCTCTGAACACCGTCACTGGATATATCACGACGTTTTCCCCCCCCCCTTCGTATGGAAGGGGGGGAACCCCTTTTCTTCATTTTCATTGGCCGTTCGCTTTATGCATGCAGTCGCACGTCTCCACGCTCTATGAACAATACTTCTTCATGGATTTGGTGTAGGTCCGTAATCTTATCCGTTTGTTCTCCAAATGAGCCAAAGTCTCGTGTATTTCCTCCAAATGTCATCTAAGTGCTAATAAACATGTAAACCAATACGTATTAAGCAATAATATGAGCATATTTGCAGGATTTAGGAGGTTAAATAACCCGAAGTGTATAAATATGGACACCTCTTCAACTGCTATTATGTAACCAAGATTAAATCCATTTTTACCAAAAATCATTGAGGACATATCTACAAGAGTTTTGGATGCGGCCACACATTACATCTGATTAAACCCTACGTGGGGCACAGAGCTGGGTTCATTTCTTATACTTTAAATGAACAAATTCTTTATTAACTACAAGTGTCATGTCACATGCTTCATAATTACTTCTGAAATAGTTCTTATTAGCTACATTATTCAGGATAAATAGAACTTAACCAAGAAGAACAATCCACACATGCACCTATTAGGAATTGAAATTGAGACCTCACACATTTTAAAGTGATAGCCACAAACCCTTTTGTCATTAGGTCACCCTTGAGTCACAAATATTAATATTATTATGAATATTATTACTTATTTAAAATGTCGTATGCTTATTGTCAAGTGAAGATCACCAAAATACAGTTGTCATCCCTGGTTGTTTACCATACGAGGGTGTAAGCCGTGATCCACTGGGGGATGGTTTCTCGTACTGCGAATTTATTTGATTCACTCGAATCGAAACAGGCTCTGAAACCAATGAACTAATGAACTTGGTAAATTCAAGGCAAAATAAGTATTTTCGCTTAAGAAGATAGTAGTATAATTTAAGAACTTACACTATCAAGTAGATTTCCTAGCTTACATTTTACCAAAGTACACCTGGACTGTTTGCTTGCAGCTTACATTTTAAGTGACATTCCGTCTTTGCACATTCCTACCGATACCACTAGCAAGTGCCTGGGAAAAGGTGTTCACGTTGTATTGAAACAGATTATTGTTATTTGACATTCTGTCTTGGCACATCCCGATATTTGCGACATAGGTGTTCATGCTGTCACAATATACCAAGGCCACTGCAAGAAAAACATTAACACGAACAGTGACTTAAAAAAAAGGTGCTCGGCCATTGATCAGACATTACGTTTATTTATTATCAAAATGGCTATTATGAAAATGGGTACAAACCTGACCCATAGTATCAAACTGTGCAACAAAGAGTTAAAGAACAGATAACCTGAATCGACCAATTTTAACAATCCTGACATCACGATTTACAGTTTGGGGGACAGATGACGTGGTTGAATCTCCAATTAAGGATTCTGATTCAAAGTGTGATAGCAGAGATGAGGGTCACATCTTTCACTTCACAAAGTTGACATAGGACATTCCCTTATAGAAGACTGAATTAGAAGAACATATAGAATGATCCATTCTATGACCAATGCCAAACAGCCATACCATAGTAAGTCACACAGAAACATACATTTAAGAGCATTATAAACGAAAATAATGGCAATCAGCAAACAACTTGTAATCCAGTAGTTTTGATACCTCTCACCCTGCATATGATAGGCAGCAACCATTCTTCTATTTTTTTTGCGCCCATTCATACCAACAATCCAAACCCCAGACACTTGTGTAACACCTGATGTAACACACCCCTTTCAGTTTGACGTAAACCAGATTTTTTTGCTGGAGCTGATAATTTGGTTGTAATACCAGTAGCTCACAAAATGCTAATTCTTTTTCTTCTGAGTAATGAGAACATGCTATCTTTTTTCTCATGGTTTTCTTATGCTTAGTTAACATTTGGTCTTTCTATCCGTTGTTAATAGAGAAAAATCAAATTCAGGCCTTTTTAATTCGCACCTAATCACACCAGTTGGTATTCGTAATGTTCTAATATAACTTGGTTTACTGTTTGGCACAATCTTATCACACACCAGTTGGTAGTTTTAATATAACTTAGTTTTATGTTCTATCTAACCACTTCTCTTAACAAATGTTATCAAAAGCTAATGAATACTAAATTATAGATAAGGAAAGAGAAATTTACAGAAACAACCAAATTGATATACAAGTTTGTTGCATTGACCCTGACACAAGAGTTTTACCAAAACAACCATGTTGATCGTGTGATATGGGCAATGGAAAACTCGAACAACACGTGTCAACTTTTTAGCCATTTGACGAAAAAAAATAAAAAAAAAAAAAATAAAAAAAAAAATAAAGTTGATCGCGCAATGTAGGGGGTGGAGAACAATTTTTTATAATTTTTTTTTTGTGTCAGTCATCACGCAAAGTTTATGGTGGAGAACTTTTTTTTTATAATTTTTTTTCTTCATTTTTGTAGAAGTTTAAAATTTAGTTTTTGGTTTTATTAGGGTTTGGAATTTTTTTGCAAAATATCGACATCGGTAATGTTTGAGAACGTTTTACGCTATTGATGAGGTCTACAAAGTGAACCAAAACTTGTTCCGAAAATAATTTTTTATGCATAATAAATGATGTTGCAATGTGTGTAAGTTGGGTTTATTTAAATTTTTGTTTTTATCAGCTCAAAATGTAAAACGCAATAACTAATTTTTTTTAAAAATCAACGAAATTCATTAATAGCATTACAACACGAGATTACATTGCCAACCTTATTTAGAGGATTTAAAAAACTTTAAAACAACAACAAACAACTACAAAGATGGTTAGCAAAATGGTGTTAAGTAGCCATCATTTTATATGTCTCTGTAGTCTAAGTCAAATTGTCTTTTCTCTTCCTTACTCCATTAGCAGCTCAATCTCTAACACTTATCAAGATACACACTTCTTCATGCCGGCCACTGTACTTGAATTCAAGGGGTACTGACCATAGTCAATTAGTTGGTGATCGTGAAAAACCATTGATTGTTAATTTCGACCCTAGATCAGTAAAGCCTATCAGCAAACGATGCATCAAGGATAAAATTTGTTCCTCCAAAATAGCTTCTTCATCAAGTGCTTCTTGTAGTTTCATAAGGACATTTAACCTAACATTTTCTGGGTTAGAAGCCATGGTAGAAAATGAGAAGATAGAATTAATAATTTATGTGAATGAAAAATTAGTTTGAGTATAAGAGTCCTCAAGTTATGTCTTTATATATAAGCCATAATTGAATGACATTTTCATTGAATTGTCAATCAATTCTAGAAAAAGTTAAAGACTTGTTAGATATTGTCATAAATCGCGTGGTATTTTTAGTGATAAAAAATAATGTCGTTGAGTTGTCTTATCAGTTCCCGTACAATAATATAATTGCTGCGAACTGTCATTCAATATATGAAAAAGCTTATGATTTGTCAATTCTTGTCATAAATCGCGCGAATTTTTTAGCTATAAACAACAATGTCATTGAGTTGTCTTATCACTTTGATTAAAAATAACATTTTTCAGGAATCATTTATGATATCTTGAATTTTTTTAGTGATAAATAAGGTTGTCATTAAATAGTCTTATCTGATTTTGTAAAAAGCAAATGATATTTGAATTTCCTTTTTAGCATTTTAAGCATTTTTTACACTCTAAACTTCTTAGTATTGTTGTCTTTGATGAACTATTCAAATAAATCGTACAAACAAGAATCTTGATTCATATTATCCATTGAATACAATACATAGTAGAAAAAATCACACATAATCTAATACATTAGCAACCTTATTATTCTGACTTAAGACAAACAACAACAAACAAGAACACAATGGGTTGCTACAAACAAGAACACAACTGGTTGGCTAGGTGTTGTTAAACAACATGATTCGACAATCTATATTGCCCTGTAATTGTTAATGAAGTTTTGCTTTTCAGCAATGCTTCTCAACAATTCTTGTCTTGCTCTTATTAAGTTGTTTGTTGTACGTATATCCGCTTCATGGGTCATTAGTAGAGCATGTAATCCGTAGCTATTAAGGCTCATTGTAGGCATATTCTGCAACATTGTAATTTGTATCTCACGGATACGCATTTGTTCAGAATAACGAGTTAAGTTGCCCAACATTGTATTCGCTAGTGTGGCCTCGGCTTCAAGCTCCCTTTGCAGGTTAGAAACAATTGTTTTACGTGCATCACTTGCAGAATCAGCCATAGACTTTGTTAGTAGTAAGAAAAAAGTGTGTTTCTGTGTGTGTGTGTGTGTGTGTGTGTGTGTGTGTGTGTGTGTGTGTGTGTGTGTGTGTGTGTGTGTGTGTGTGTGTGTGTGTGTGTGATTTGATTGAGAAATGTAAAGCTAGTTAATATAGAGGAAATAGTTTGGCTAGTATCTATCAATAGCTTGATATGAAGCGGATGTATATGTTAAGATGGTGTATAGATATCGTACATTTAAAAGAGATCATAGACAATTTAATGGACTAGTCTTTATCAACTGTAATACTTAATTATTGAATACATAGAAAAAAGTAGAAACATAATGTCTACATTGAAAAGACATTGGTAATAGATATTGAGTTACATAAACATTAGTACATATGTTTATTTAAATGTTGATGTTGAACTGCTTTGGTTGCCTCAATTTTCTTTTTTCGTTTTTGCATTTGATGTAGATAGCTGAGTGATTGAAATGATTTATCCATAGAGCCTTTGTTTGATTTCAGCATCGTGCTAAGATCTATCTTTGGACATGATAACTTGGTTTCCTCGTCTTCGAATTGTTCTTGTTCCGCCCATTCAACCATTTGATTGAAAGTGTAATCATTTTGTGTTACCTCCCTTTTATTGTCTTCACTGTCACTTGTGTAGTTTGGTTATGGACATGTTTCTTCATTTCTGACAAAGCTAGCATTTTGGAATATATATTTGGCATTAAAAAAAGCGCACCTAGGGGTCATTGTAATTTGCATTTATAATGCGCTTGAAGAATATAACATACATGTATACCTATCATAGTTGGTTGCTCAGTTTTTACGGTTATTGATAAAGTCCCATTATTTGGTATTTTATAATAAAGAGCAAGGATGTTAGTACCGAAAATATTAGACAAATATTGTTTCAGCTCTTCTAGTTTCATTCTTGGAATGTTGACGTTCGTTGTTCCACCGTTGATGTACGTTGTGTCTTTTGTGTTATCGAGGACCAACTGACCATTATTGTGAACCACAAAATTGAAATTGTTTCTCGTTATGCTTGTGTTAGGTATTGTTTTATTATAAATCCTAGATCACAAGGAAGTTCATAGTAATCAAACTTTTGTTTTTTTGTTGCGTGCTGTGATGTTAGTATGAATAAGTGAGTGATTCTTCTAGTTTTGTTTTAGTGGCTTCTGAAATGATACCTGCAAATGCTTCCTCCAATGACCCATCGTTTGGAATCAGCACCGTGCTTAGATCTATTTGATGATGAGAAACGAAAAGCTGGATCTTACCAGCAACTTTTGCAATGTCGTACATAACATTTGTATCATAATCATTCTTAATTTGTTTCAAACCTGACAATGTGTTGTTTGGTGGCAACGTGTAATACACAGTAGTGAACCGTCTTGATATTTTTCTTGTAAGATGGCTAATCATTTCTGAAAAATCTGTTGGTAGAAGGTTTATATTGAGTATTGAACCATTTTGATAGGTTAGCGGGTTAAGTTTAAAATCGCCGTTGTGATGTACCGCGAACTCCGAAAGTAGTAATTGTTAGACGTCGACCATTTTTGAAAGAAAAATTTGAATTGAAATTATATTTGTCAATCTTTTTGGTGTATTACATGTATATATATACTTTTTTTTAGTGGCAATGTTTGATAGTATGTTGTTGTCAGTAAATGGATATGTCTTTTCGTTGTCTGAATAAAGCATTTTATTGAGTTGTCACTTCAATGCTTATTGTTACAGCCTACTTCAAGAAAATTTGATGAAAAAAGTAAATTAGAATACAACAACACAATCAAAATTGTTACAAACCAAATGAGTTAAACCAACTATTTGAAGCATGATTGTCTAGATCATCTAGATGCTGAGTTCGCTTGGTTTGAGATTCGTATTGATATACATTTTGTGCGTGACTGTGTTTGATTTACATCATATTGTTGAGATGTGTTTTAGTCATATTGAGCGTATAGCTGCGATGGGTATGTGTATTTGACCAATGTGGGTGGAGGTATTGGAAAGTGTTGTCATATTGTTGGTGTGGGTGGTTGAATGATGGTTGTTCATATCTTGGAATTTGTTGTTCATGTTGTGTTTGTATGTTTATAGGTGGGTCAAAGATAAATGGTTTTTTGCAATTATCACGTCTGTGTCCTGCTTGTTTGCATCTCGTACAATGTATAAGTCTAGGCTCCTCACCTTGTGATTTTATTCGCTTTGTATTTTTTGGACGACCCGGTTGTGGGTTGTCCATCCTAGGAGGTATAGCTTTCCGAATATGTTGTGAAAACTCCCATTCTTGAACATTCCCAATAAAATGGATTGGTTCAGCGTAAGTTCCTTGATATTTTGGTTTTTTAAACCAATCTGATACAAACTGTAGACAATCAGTCAAACCCAAGTACTTTGTAACAGCTATAACGTGACCACATGGTAACCCTGAAAGTTGCCATTTACGACATTGACATGTGCCTGTATGAAAGTCGACTTGACGATTATATCGCCCGTCATAAACTTGGTATTGATGATCACTAACACCACAAACAACCCATTTTGCGCTTTTCATCATTTTTTTCTCACTTTGTTTGCCGCCCAATCAGTAATTTCATACGTCATATTTTCTACATTTAAACATAAAATAAATGAATATAGTAGCTATTATTCTAGGCAAAAATGATGCAATGATTTATGTTTTAAAAAGTAAATACCTGCGAGTTTGCGACGTTTATAGTACCACTCTTGCACCATTGCACGATATGTCTCTGCTAACTTTAACACCGGTAGCTTCCTATACACTACAGTACACGCATTAACAGACTCCACACTATTCGATGTCAAATAGTTGTAACGCACTAGTGGGCAATGCGCTCTTGACCATCTCTGGGGACCAAGTTGACAAAGTTTATCGTACGCATCGGGCTGAATATCCTGTAGATGGCTCATGCTGCTTGAAAATTCTTCTGTTGTGTAAGCCTTGCATATTTTCCAAAATAGAGCCTTTTTTATCTCCTTTCAAAGTTAGGTTCATCAATAAATGACGACAACATACAGCATGATATGCTAAAGGGAATTCATTTTGTACAACTAAAACAGCATATAGCAGCATGCCTGTCAGATATGAATAGCAAACTAGGGTATCAAACTATACTTTTTTAAGTTCTGGCATCCACATGACCTACTTGGACTGTTTCCCCTTTGCATATACCAAAGCACATTGGCACACAATTTTGGTTGTTTCTATCCATGCCCGACTGCTAATCAGATTTGTTTCCCTTGTTTTTTTTTTATTTGGATCCTTTAAATGTTGCGCATTCTATTATAAGCATTGGTCGTAGATAATTTCACGAACGTACGTATTCTGTATAATTAAAAAATACGTTATAAATATTTTATGGGAAAACACCTTATATTATAGAATAATAAAATAAAAAAGATGATCGTGACTTACCGACGCACCAAGGGCAATGAATAACATCTCGAAAACTCCTTTTTCGTCTGTTTTTATACGTGTTACCGTCCCTTCGTTTTTTCTTTCTAGATTATAACAATAATACGGAAGCATCTCAAAAGATTCATACGGTGAACCCCTTATCTGTTGCATACAATAATCCTTCCCTCTCCATGCTTGTTGGTAAGATATATTTATTTTATAATCTGACATTATATCTTGTTGTATATCTTTACCTTTTAAAACACGCTTAGCATCTTGTAACTTTGGAGTGAGGATGTGAGCAATTACCTTTTTGTTTGCATTTCGATGGTTGGGATATGTTTGGGTTTTTGAACATGTGTGAACATCATTAAAAAATGTAATGCTAAACTTTTCAGTTTTCCCCCACCGTGTAGCACGAATCTTCCACGCACATTCATTAAAATGAAAGCATTTCAATGCATACCTTTCTGGGGCTGACCTATCATTCAAAAATTGGTAACCCTCGTCTAAAGCTTTCAATCTAATGGCCAAGTCTAAAGCTTCTTTATTTTCAAAAATTTGACCAACCTTAACGTCTGTTTCTTTTTTATAATGTTTTGAAATCATAGGTTTGGACTTGTACATTGGTGTTTCTGGAATGTCTGGTTTAAAAGACGACATGTATTTCTGCCATTTCTGGTAATTGGGTAGTGGGTTGTCATCCACAACATTATCGAATTCATTTTTTTCATCTTCATATTCGTAGTAGTCTCCGAACGCAAAAGAGCATTCTTGTTTTTCGAAAAGGGACTCATTTTGATGATTTGATTCGTTATTATGAAACTCACTAGTTCCAAAATTCAAATCCAGACCATTGTTGTTGAAAGACGTATTTGTAATATTATTAGATGGTTCGATGTTTTCCAAAGTTGTTGGTTCAAAGAAATTATAAAACGTGTTTTCTTGATGGTTCTCCAAAAACCTTGTAGTATCGTATAATGTTTTATGTTGAGAAACATACAAATGTGCTACTTCATCTTTAGAATTACATGCACATTCAACAAAAAACTGTACCTCATGGTCGTCGGTTATATCAAAATTATCGTCTATTGACGAAAGCTTAGCAGATAAATATAATGGATAATTTGCTTCCAAATTGAACTTCTTCATCACCATTTCGTGTAACATTGAGTACGTCAAATCTTCATGCAAAATGGAACCTCGATTCATTCCATTATAATGAACCAAACATTTAAACTTTCTAATATTTGATCCCATATTTTTAATAGATTTCAAATTGATGTTTTTTTATCAGTTTGAGTAACTATGATTATATATATATATATATATATATATATATATATATATATATATATATATATGTGTGTGTGTGTGTGTGTGATTAGACAATGATTCCGAATAATGTATTGATTAGACAAGTCAATGAAATTTGTATCATCACTTAGCATTTGTAGCGATTTATGACATGATTTGACATTTGACTTGACATTTCAATGACTGAATAGAAACATTGACTAGACAAGTCAATGAAATTTATATCATCACTTAGCATTTGTAGCGATTTATGACATGATTTGACATTTGTCATGTACTTGTTGGACTAGTAAGTGATTTGTCAAATCTGTCAGTGATTTGTCATATCTGTCAGTGAATTGTCAAAATCATGTCATAAATCACGTAAAATACAAAGTGATAAAATCAACTTTAAATGATTTGTCAAATCTGTTAGTGATTTGTCATATCTGTCAGTGAATTGTCAAAATCATGTCATAAATCACGTAAAATACTAAGTGATAAAATCAACTTTAAATGATTTGTCAAATCTGTCAGTGATTTGTCAAAATAAATTAAAACACAATACATAACACATTCATTAAAATAAAATTACAAATTACAATAAGGAGTTACTACACAATACTGAATTTTAAAAAAAAAACATAACGTTGTAAATTACAACATTAGATAACCAAACTAGTGCAGTTTTAACATTAATATATTAGTTGATTATTTGGTTCAGTAAGAAGAATTAGTGACTCTTTGAATGGACCAATGAAAAATGAATCACGGTTTGCTTCAACACCGATGTTTTGAAAATACTCAATGGTTGGATGGAAGACTTGTAGTGAGCGATACCATTGCTGGACAACCGTAGCTTCCACGATTGGTTGGTTATCCTTACTGAATCCAAGTAATTTGAGATAATGACGGTGAATAGCATACTACATGATGAAAGAAAACCACCTTCAACTTCTAACGCCCATGCATAAATAAAACGAAAATTCCCGAAATCAAAGCTTCCAGAAATAATAATAGAGTCTCCTAGTTGGGAAATATAGTACGGAGGTGAAAACTCCCCAACTCGTACCTGTTCAGGCATGTCTTGTACATGAAATTGGTGAGTAACCAAATCAAATGAAACTATCAAGTAAATTTTGTTAGAAATACCATCATCGTTATAAAACCTTTCTGACCCAATCCAGAATATTTTACCATCTATTACTGCTTGACCTGCCCGTTTTATTCTTATTGATTCACGTGGCAAACAGTCATAATCAAGATTATACCAAGTTCTAGAGCTTAATGTAGACACTGACACATACCATGGACCGTCAGTGTATAACGGGTAATTTATCTTCAAAATGGTTGGCTCTAGAGTGACAGGACAAATACCAAAACCAAATATCATTTTTGGTGAATCAGGCTGATACGTGTAATTAGGAACTGATATTCCAACCGATTTTTTTATTGATGGGTTCCAAAGGAGAAGCATCGAATTTTCGCCAAAGGCAAAACACCATACACCTTCAGATGAAGCAACTGGTGTAAGAGAGAAAATATTTAAATTAGAATCCATATGCCTAAAGGCTAAGTTTTCATCTACAGAATACATAAAACCATGATTATCATGCTTATAGCTTAAATTAAAACAACAACTATTGCTCTCACGAACACCGTAGTTACGAATGAAATCGAAATTGTCAATGGAAAACTTCCATTGCTTTGACACAGCACGAAATTGAAGTAAAGACTTCACAGGAAGTCTATTCATGATATCCATTTGAATGTCAAATGGAATGTTGTCGGACATATCTTCTTTTTTTATAAATAAGGTACGGTTTTAGTTTTGTGGTATGGATTCTAAAAACTTTAATTTTAAAAAATTTGTAACTAAAGTGTTATTTATAGTTTAAGAAAAACCAACAAGATTGTCAGATAATGTCATAAATCGCTACAAAAAATAAGTGATGAAAGAAATGTCATTGTCTTGTCAAATCAATGTTTTAGTACAGTTATTGAATAGTCAAATCCATAACAGGATTGTCAGATAATGTCATAAATCGCTACAAAAAATAAGTGATGAAAGAAATGTCATTGTCTTGTCAAATCAATGTTTTAGTACAGTTATTGAATAGTCAAATCCATAACATGATTGTCAGATATATTCATACATTATATATAAGTTATCGATATATTCATATTACAACATTCTCTAAACTATCTAACATAGCAATGGACATCTCTTCAAAAAAATTTAAATGTATTTTACATTTTAATACATTTGAGGAAGGGGTGATTTTTTACGATGATATGACGTACTCAATGCTACTTGAATTCGTTGTGAATAGATTTAATTTAGATCCAAATGTCCGGTTCAATTTATCGTTTAATCTCCCTGCAATTGAAAAAGATATTACAAACGAAGCTGATGTCGAATTCTTTATTGATTGTGCTACTAATTCTATAACTGATGAAATACCACATTTGTACATTCGTCCACCAAAGGTTGAAGTAAGGATAATACCAGGGCCAGTGGGTATTCTTCAAAAGGCGTTGGAGCGAAAAAAAGCAGACGTTCAGGCAGGGGGTCATCATAACATATTGACAACCCAGGAGTATGTCAGGAAAGTAAATGAAGATGTGTCTAAAGATGATCATTTTATGCAAGGGCCATGGCTACAAGCGATTGTCTATCTTCATGGTGAAGGGCTCAGTGTATCTAGTTGTCTTGGCGATATGAAAAAAAATTGCATCAAAGGTAAACTTGAATTAGTGGTTGGGGTTGTCAAGAGTTGTACACCAAATTCATTGGGAGACATGACAGTTACACTAAAAGATCCAACAGGTACAATGGGAGGTACGATTCATTACAAAGTCTTCTAAGATGAAAAAAATTGGTACACAAAGTCTATCAAAATCGGATATGTTTTGATACTTCATAATGTTTCTGTGTGGACACCAACACTATCACAATATTATCTTAACATTACAATCAGAAACATTGTTAAGGTATTCGACAATGACACTGAATTTTAATTTTTTAAATGTTTATTTTTACATATTTTCTTGTATGTTTTTAAATCAAGTTGTATTACAACAATGTTCATCGCTTGTAACGTTTTATTAATTCAATGTCTACTTATTGTTGGTATATCAAAGTAATATAAAATATTATTCCATGCAAAGTGTAAGTCTTTCAACATACAAAATATATAAACTAAACTAATCATAACCACAATACCGAGTATTCTCACACCTACACTTATAGAATAGTTTACCCATTTCATATCTAATGTTCTCCCAATAACGTTCGCTGTCAAGAGGCACTACTGGCACATGACCAGCACATAACTTAGCTATTAACCAACAAGTTATAACTCCATAGTCTTTGAAGTTAGTTTGTTGAGGGACCGAAAATCCCCAACCCTGGTTGTATGATAATATAAAGTTATGGTATGGTCGTTCAGATCCATCGAAATAACCACGCGTTTGCAAAATGCCATTAATAACGGGCGTCCAAGCTTTAATTTGAGCTTCCAAGAGTAAACGTGTACTTTTACTTTCCATAGAATCAAACACATACAAAAATAGAATGGGGTAGGTTAACTGCACTCGTTACCCAGTGATTTCCACCAACATTTATTGGCATATACACCTACAAAGATTAAATAAAACAAAAAATGGTAAATGTAAATAACTTATCAAATAAAAGAGGTTAAAAGTTTTAACATAAATAAGCGCAAATATAAGTACCCAATTAACATTTTTCCATGATGGGTAGGGACGGGTTGAACCATCTAACATTCCAATAATGTGTGGATCTGTCTGTATCAAGAATCGGTTATTTTCAGGATGTACACATGCTGTCCCTGATTTAGATACAGTCCAGTCGGCATCTTGTTGCCTACTTCTAATGAGTATCTCAATCCACGAATTCATTTGCTGCTTAAAAAAATGCTAACAAAATTAATAAATGTTTTTAAGCAAAAAAATAAATAATCATTTATTAAAGTTGTATTATTAAACTTACGTCTCCGGACAACCATCCTTCATTGTTGGGATTGTCTACGCTGTGACTTCTAGGCATACACAAATGAGGTACTAGATCTCGCCAAAAGAATTTTGGAACTAAATAACCCATCATGTAACAATCTAAATAAACTTGATAGGGGTTTAAAATAAAATCCGTGAAGTCATTATATTCTTGTCGGGTAACCTAAAAAAGCATGTTAAAAGACTATCTCAATACACATAATTGTTATACTTTATTTATTAAATTAAATAGCTGACTAACAATTACCTTATTAGGGTCGACATTTTCATACGTAAAGTATATACCAGTATCATGTACACCCGTTATCAAAACGTCATCCCCTCCTACATTGTCATGCGCAAAAGCGTTCCCAAGATTCAAGGGTGATAAATTGTCATTCTTGGAGTTTTTCTTAGTTCTACCAACCCGTTTCTTAGGTAATTCCGTAGTAGGAGGCAATGGCGTATATGGACTCTGGATATATACGCTAGGACGCTGTACCCTCCTTGGTCGCTCCAATATATTCTAAAAAAAGTTTAATAAACTTTTATTACTTCATGATGGTTACTATTATAAAAGTGGAATCGTAAATAATTTTAGGATTACCGGGTCGCATAAGCCAGCATCAGCAGGATTGGACGGGATAGGAGGTTGCCAATTTGGAGTTGGCGTATACACTAGCATCTGGCTTTGCCAATTAGAACTACCGGGCTGCGATGGCATTGATGTTTGCTAGTTTGTAGGCGTACCCATATTAAAGATAGAGTTGTTTGTCGGCATCTGGAAAGGAGACGAACCACCCTGTGGAAACAAAGAAATAAAAAAAGTATAATACTTGCTTACATTTCAGCAAGGACAAAATAT
>BQNB010012631.1:61265-78788 GCA_026074375.1 Tanacetum coccineum
ATTGATTTTTATAGACTTAATTGTATAATTATCATTTTTCATACTTTTTAGAAAAAATTTAAATTTAACAATAGTACATATACTTTAAACTTAAAGAAAAACATTTATTGTTATTTTTATTAAATTGATCGTAGCGTCATAATATTAAAATATTCTTAAACATATGAGTTATAAATATTAGTTGTTTGTGCTATAAAAATGTCTTCTAACCAAAGTAATTGTAATGTGTACTATATCCTTTGAGTTACTCTACATCTTCTGATTGTTGAGTTTAGATTTGTGTTTGTTTTAGTTTTGAGTAGGTGTATTTTTTATAGTGGTGTGTTTGTATGAGATGTGTCTTGGTTCGTTGGATTTGGGGCCGATGAGATGTTGTGGAGCTTTAGAAGGTGATCCGTGTGATGGTAAAAAGAGTGCTTGTTGTCGCTGATTGATCAGTGAAGTTGCGGATTGTTGGATTTGGATGCCACGTGAGGCGTGTAATAAAATGTTTGAGCGTCGTTTTTTTTGAGAATAAACTTTCTTTAACCTGCCTTCATTCGTATGAATATTATGCATAACACCATTCCTAACGGCTAACTGCACATATCGTGGCACATCTCGTGCCTTCTTTTTATCTCGTTCAAACATATGTAAAATCGTCGACGCATTTGTTAATTGGTAATCATATCGATAATGCACATAGTATTACAATTGGTGAGATAGAATTAGTGTTCATGTACAACATTAACAAAACCTACACCATTAAAGATCCATCGAGTAGATAACAAATAAAAAAAGAATCAATCTTTAATGTTCATAACAAAAATAGCCATACACACTAATCCTCATCTGAACTATCACTGTCCACCCGTCGTCCTACTTAATCTAAACCCTTCAACTTTTCCTGACTTCCCATGGAAATAATCCGCCGTACTTTTTATTAAGGGTTTTTCTAACATGTGCCCCAGGGGCACATGTTAATGTGGGGACATCAGGCTGTGTGTCACAACCTGATTGGCCAACAGTTATTTGTGAGGCCTGATAATGATTAATAACAACAACTGCTGGCCAATCAGGCTGTGACACAGCCTGTGTCCCCACCTTAACATGTGCCCTGGGGCACATGTTAGAAAAACCCTTTTATTAAAGCCATTATTCTTTTTTCTTCCTCGAGCATCCACGTGATCTCCTTTTCAGCATTCTTAACAAAATTTACGAAAACCCTCTGAAACTCATCGCCATCTTCCATTTTCTTCAAATCAGTTTTCAAGAAATCGCGGGCTTTTACTAAAGCTCGGCCCAGTCTAGACACCACACTGGTCAACCCATCAGCCTCAACAATGGCTGCTTTCTTTACATTCTGTTGGATTATGGTAGTCGAATAACACAAATACATTACGAATATGTGAGCCTATTGGGGGCACACACGTTAATACACAGATAACACGTTTTATACTTCACGTTAATTATAAACTAAGGACTAAAAATAGACAAACCCGAATCACGAGGGCACACTAGGAGTATGCCGAATTCTATGAGAATTAAAGGGGGTGTTTCATCTATTTGGAAAACAAAAGAAACGAGAATTGTGAAGGGACTAGGACTTGTATCCTAGTTGAATTAGGCTAGGGATAAAGGGTTATATATACCCCTCTGTCATTCATTTACACGAACAAACAATTCTCAAAACCTTAAAGAGTTTTCGGTTTTCTTTGTCTTTTCACGAGTTCGACATCATAATAAAGGTTTAATCGATTTTCGGTTCATAGTTCATCATCAATATTCGATTTCACCATCAAGGTTTCGATCGACTTTACTTGCTCTTCCAAGCTCGACGTTGCAAGGAGTATTGTGGTTTCTTGGTTCGAAGAAGAATTCCAACAAGGGTTGCGGGGTTTTCTCTTATTCGGTCCAGGTTATATTCGGTTGTATTAGGGTTTCGCAAACCCTAATTCGGTTATTGATTTTCGGTTACAAAGATTCAAGAGTTGTTTGGTAATCGACATATAAAACAAAGGTTGTTAGTTAGTGGAGTTAAGCCTAGCAAGCTTACGTGTTCGGTTGACGTGATTGTGTGAGCAACCGTAGAGGCAATTTACTTTAATTGCTTGTTTCGTTTTCTTGATCAATTATCAAAGAGGTACGCGTTTCTTTTACTTCTTGATTAGTGTTAACCATATGCTATCACTAGATCCATATCCGCTGCGTACTCGTGGCTAAACTAGTTACCTAGGTATTTAAATCACAACAGTGGCATCACGAGCCAACTCGTTTTAGCTTTATGAGTTACACATTTTGTTTTAATTATACGCCTCGTTTAAATGCATATCATTAAAACATAGTATATGATCTGCTGCGTTCGATAATTTATTTATGTTTTACTAGAAAAATATGACAACGATATTTAGATTCTTGCCATAAGATAAATAAAATAAGTAGATATTGATCTTGAAAACTATTAAAAGTTAATATAGGTTAAAAAGGAAAATTAAGATTGTTAATTTAGCTTGCATGATTCCTTTTAATTAATTGCCTATTCCGGCTATAAGACCCACTCAATCACAATATGTGGTGAATGGGGCGAACTAGGCACTTTAGCAGAAAACCTAGTGAAGGTCTTATGGTTCTTCATTTGGGAAAGACTCGCGAGAGAACTCGGATTTTACATGTTTACTTGTATGATTAATGTCATCTTTTGATTATGAATCTTAGTATGCATGATTATTTAATGTCTAAATTGTTTACGCCTCCATCTTTTTCTTCTTTATGGACTTGTCATTAAGACACTTCAAGAGCGGAATAAGAACATGTAGGGCATAGCTCATAGTGACCAACCATTTGTTTGTTTCGTGGAAAACTGTTTTTGTAAAAAAATTAATAAGACTAAACTGTTGAAAAACTTGTTTTTATGAATTAAAAACTGGACGATATGGACTCATGGGAAGTACGGCTCATCCACTAGAACAGACTATAAGGAAGTTAAGGCGGGTTGATTTTCACGTAATTCCCTAAAGAAATAAGGTTTTTAATAGCTTGCGTCTGACCTATTTATCCGTTCTTTGCTGTGTTCGATTGGGACCGGTTACCGTGATACCTTGGCCCTGTCAACTACAGTGTCTTTGGTTAAGTTTTTAAATTAGTGTTACAAAGTTGTTTACATGCTTCTTTGTACACGTTTTAACACATTTATGTGACTACCCCTTAGAAAAATTTAAGGTCTATGCCAACCCAATCGTAGAAAACAAAAGTGCAATTAGGTTTGAGTCTTCTTGGTCAGACCATGGAACCATACCAACCCATGGTGTGATTTTCGTCTACTGGGTCGGACCTTTGGCGATTTTCACATGTTCTGTATTGGTCGACTAATTCGAGTCTCTGGTCAGACACCTGGACCCGAGGCATTAGATGTTACTAAAACATGCTCTTAAACATTATTACAAGCTGACTAATGTTTTGACAAAGTATCATAAATCTAAGAGTTGAATTATATTCGCAATTATACGCTTCGACGATTACTCTTGCCCCACTTGTTTACATCCTGGTCAGACTTGGTTTTTTTGGTAATAAGTGGTGACTGCAAGTTGGTTCTTAGTTCTTAATAGTAAATTAATTGGATAGTTAATTCTATTAAGAATTTAATTATCGCAAATACTAAGTGTTTGAACTTTTATTGTAGTTGTCTATTCAGTCGGAAACAATGCGGTATTCTGGAGTTCTATCGAGAAACAATTAACTCACTGGGGGACCACCTTCATTGATTGGTACAGACAATTCGTTTGGTCTTTCAACTGAAAGAACAAGGAATATTACCTTGAGCTTCCTTTTTTCATGTTGACACAGTGTGCTAATCTCTGACAGCAAATTCTCCTGAGGAACTTGCAGCTCATGTTGCATGGTTAAAGGCCAAAATGGTAAGTTGCTGGCTCATGATTTTGTTAACCATGGACCTAGATATCAAACGAAATCTAGCTCCATATTGGTGCTTATGTCATGCTTAAAGGAATCATTATAGATATGTTTTTCAAACAAGAATGAACATGAACTTTTGCAGACTGTGACGAGATTTCACACTTGCAAGCAGGAGGAAGGTGAATCTGTTAGCACCCACGTTTAAAGTGGAAGGGTACTTTGACAACTTGGAGCGACTCGGTCAACCAGTAGTCAAACATTGCTGTGAGTCTTATCTTAGTCTATATCAATAAGGATTTACCAGCCTTCGGTGCAGAATTTCAATATGCACGGCAATGGGGAAAGACCGTGAATGAAAATACATGCCTTGCTTAAGCTGCATGAGAATCGCTGCCAAAGAAAGGATGCTAATTCCTGCACTTTCATGCAATACGAGCAGGAAGGGTTCAAAACAAGATCAAAAGAATAAACCGCACAAAGTGGTAGAGGAGGTAAAGGTAAGGAAAGATAACACGATGGTCTATGCTACATAACAATGTTACATTTTCTCCTAAACCTAAGACTCATCCACCTACCGCTAAGAAGGATAACCCAGCAAAGACCCATTTGTCACTATTGTGGTGAAGTTTGGGCATGGTGAAGGAAACTGTCCGTGTATCTCACGTGTTTGATGAACAGAACGAAGTTGCCTCTAGGGGAGCTAGCGCTTCAGGTATTTTCACCATAGATCTCTACTTATTCCCTAGTATATTCTTTGAATTTAGGAACTGGTTGTTTGGTACTCCTATTTGTATTACTACTCAGGGTCTCGGTGGAAGTAGGATAGCTGTGAAACCCAGGCGGCTTTTAAGTCTGTATGTGGGCGTATGGTCATCGTTGAGCTGTTGAAGCAATGGTAACTTATCATTTAGAGATCATAGTGACTAGTTATTGTCTTGAACAATTGTCATTTGCTTCCTCTATCACTAGAGGTGTTATTTCAGGTTTCGCGTTTGGGTTTGATCGATGGAATTTATTAATCATTTTGATTGATAACAATGTTATTTCAGTTTCAAAGGATAATCTAGTGTTACTTTTTGTGGCTGTTCAACGGGATGGCTTTTTGTAATTGATATGTTCTTGTTCTAATACAATACGATTTAGTTCTATGTATGCATATTACTCTAATAAAAGGAGCCAAAATTATTTAGAATCTTCTCTTGTGTTGGCACTGTCAGTCTTGGGACTCATTAGCAAGAAACGCATATTAAAAAGTGCAAAATGATGGACTTCTCAAATTCTATTGACATTGAGTAATTAGGAAAATGTTGTTTCATGCTTGTTGGTAAGATGGCTAGAAAACCCTATTCACTTCAGGTGGAAAGGGCTAAGATCTATTGGACTCATAAACAACGATGTATGTGCCCATTTTGAATGTGTTGTAAAGACAGGAGCTAGCTACTTCGTCACTTTCACTGACGACTTCATTCGTTATGGTTATGTTACTTGCTGAACATAAACATGAAGTGTTTTTTGAAACCTTTAAGGTATTTCAAAAAGAAGTAGAAAACCACTCGGGAAGACCTTAAGTCAATTCGTTCTGATCGTAGGAGGTGATATATGAGTCAAGAGTTTTTTGGAATCATCTAAATGAGCATGGATCATTGCCCATCGCATTCCTCCTCTACACGCCTCAAAACAAACTAGAGTTTCGAGAGGAGGATCGACACTGCTAGACATGGTTTACTCCATGATGAGTCAAACTACTCTACCAAAGTCCTTTGAGGATTATGCTCTTGAGTCTGTTGCACACATTCTCAAAATGGTTCCATCTAAGAGGTTGAATAAGACACCATACGGATATGGCAATGGGCAAGCCCCTAGCTGCTTTACTTAAGAGTTGGGGTTTGGGAGGGGTGTTTGTTAAGCATGATACACTTCACCAATCCTGACAAACTTGACCCTAGATTTTTAGAGTATCTTCGTAGGATAAACAAAAGGAAATAATGGGATATTCTTTTCTAACAGGCCCATCTGTGAATAAAGTGTTTGTTTTTTTTATTGCTCGGAACGCTGAGTTCTTTGGAGTCCTAAGCTCTGGATCTGAAAGCAAGTGTGTGTGTTGGAAGATCTTGATGTAATTCAAGAAAAGAAGATACAAATCATTCTGTAGTACACTAGCTTAAATCATGAAGAGGAAATGATCAAGAAATTGATGAACATCAAAAGTGATTTCAATACACATTTCGTTTAGGTCCACCAAGACACGCCAGTCAACAGAGCGATTGTGTTTGTAAATCGATTAATGAGGAACATGAGTTAGGGTGATCTCCGGTGAACCCGCTAACATAGAGCTGCATTGTTGGATAATGAATCCATGAATGGGCTTGATGCGATGAATGTGGAAATGCAATCCATGAAGATAATGATGTTTGGGTCTTAGTTGAGCTTCCTCACAATGCTAGAACCTGTTGGTTGCAAGTGGATTTTCAACGATAAAAGGATCTGACATGGGATGGTTGCAGTATACCTCTTTTAAGCTCGTCTTGTAGCAAAGGGCTTCACTAAAACCTACGGGGGTTGATTAGAAGGGAAACCTTTTCTCTGTTGCAGGAAATTAGAGCTATAAGGATTCGCATGCTATAGCGCGTACTATGGGACTATGAGTCTATAGGCAAATGGATGTGAAACCGCTTTCTCTCATATGGACATCTTTCCGAAGAAGTTCTATTGGGTGCATACCTGAGGTTTTGTGAATCCAAAATTTCTACTAACCATTTTGGCAACTTAAGCGTTCCATTTATGGACGTTAAGCAGAGCTCAAGGCAATGGAATAAGAGATTTGATGATGGAAATCAAGTAAATACAGTTTCACTCAAAATCATGTATTGAGCAATGTGTATACCTTAAAAAGATTGTGGGAGTTATCGTCGCTATCCTAATTTAATATATGTCGATGACATATTACTCATGGGGAAACAACTTTCCAATGTTACAAGGATGTAAAATCCTATCATGGTAAAAGTTTGCTATGAAAGATTTAGGGATGCTGACATATATTCTTGGAATCAAGATCTTCAGTGATAGGTCATAGCGGTTGTTAATGTTTAAATTCAAAGTGCTTACATTGAGAAAATCTTGAAAGATTTTATATATGGAAAATTTCAAAGAGTGGAAACGATCTCAATGCAAGGAAAAACGCTTAAATTGAGTAAAGAACACAAGGTGCTCAACGCCTGTGAGAAACAGTGCATGCAGTAACATTCCCTACGTTCGCGCTATTAGGATCTATTATGTATGCTGTGAGATGTACTCGTCCTGATGTTGCGTTTGCCACACAAAAACATGACAAGCCGATTTCACAGAATCCGGTGAAGAACTTTGGACTGCTGTGTAAAATTTCTTATAGTATCTTCGCAATACTAAGGATATGTTTCTGGTATATGGAGGTAATTTGAAATGACAGCTCAGAGTTTCTTGCTACACTGATGCTGGATATCTGACGGATGCTGACAACCTAAAGTGTTATTTTTATTTACCCCAACACCTATAACCCCATTACCTTTCAACACGTTTGGCTCATCACTGTTTTGATGACCGACCACACCCACCACTTTCACCACTTTCACGTCATCTTGTTTACCATCTACTAACACCTTCGTTTCCAACTCAAGATCTTGAACCTGTACCCCTGTGTTTAGGTCGTTTGCTTTGGCGATGGTTGTGGTGAACCGCTCGTCCTCAAAACGGGCCTCGGTGATACGGGCTTTGAAGAAGGTTTCTCCTAAAGTTGTAGGATTCGACCTCAACAGTTCCCAAAGTTGTAGGTCCGTGAAGCGTGCTTCCGTTGCAAGGGCTAATGAAAAAGCTTCGCCTAAAGTTGTGGGGTTTGACCTTAAGAGTGCACATTGTAGAGCCGGTTTAAGTCCAGAGATATAAAACGTTTTAAGTAAAGATTCAGAGATCCCCGTTACTCGATTTATAAGCATCTTAAACTCATTCTGGTATTCAGCCACCGTACCCATTTGCAAGAACTTATATAGTGCGTCTTCCGCGTCCCGATCGATGTCGCCCGATGCCATGAACAGTACTTTGACGTACAATAACCCAAAGAACAGTAAAAAAAAATTACTGGTTAATAGTACCTCGTAAATAGTAACACATGAATAGTAACACGTGAATAGTAACTCGTGAACAGTAACTTTTTTTAACCTTAAATTGGAAGCCCTCTCAACGAGAGCTCTCAATGAAAGCACCAATTGATACGACCCGGTCTGAGTTGTATCGGGATAGTAGCACCACTTTAAGCGTGTGCGAGCTCCTTAAGAATATAGAGAGAAGACTAGACAATTTATTTGACAAACTTGATTGATTACTTTTCATTAATGACAAGAAATCTTAAATACTAATTATGTGATAACTCACACAAATACAAGACTTATCCTAAAACATAACAAACACTTATCCTAATTATGTTATCCCAACCCATCACGAAGACCCTGTGCATATCCACAGACGTATCATATATTCATTGTAAAAAAAAGAAGATCAAACTGTTTGTGGTCTGGTTGACATTGCTCATTTTAGTTCTTACTAAGTACTCGTATCTTTTTGGATCCGAAAAAATTATTTTTATTATATCAGAAACAAGATGTTCTGTATATCGAGTAATATAATTTATGGTTTTATTAGTAAATCATCGATACGATCTACTAATGAATAGCATACGTCTATCCGAGGATGAACCAAATATTTTTAGATGGGTGTTGCACAACATTTTTTTGCAAAGGTTTTGCATAATTTTGTTTTATCAAAAGTACAAAAATCCGCATTATAAAGAATTTATGGGCTAACTGTTAGATTATGGTAGTCGAATGACACGAATACATTACGAATATGTGAGCCTATTGGGGGCACACACGTTAATACACGGAGAATGTATTTATACTTCACAAATATTAAAATGAAAAGGACTAATTCGACAATACACAAACCCAAGGGATGCTTGGTTTAACCGGCCCTTTATGGCTTAAGGAAGTGATGTTTGTGTCGAACTAGGAAACAAAAGAAGCCGGTTTTAGGATTAGTAGAAGATGAAGTATATTGTGATAAGGAATGACTTGTTTCCAAAGCTTGTCACAACTAGGACTTGAGGGTTATAAATACCCATGTCCCATACCTCATTCTACACGACACATCCTTAAAACCTTCAACATATTTTCGGTTCTTTTTTTGTTTCTTTGTTCCACCGATTACACATACCTTTCTCTAAGGGTTCATTGGTTTTCGGTTGTTACTCCACATCCAAGCTCGATTGAAAACTCAAGTTTTGTTCGCCTATTCTTGTTACCTACTAGCTCGACGTTACAAGTATTGAACACAAGGTGTTCGTGGTGTTTTGGTTCGAAGAAGAAAAACCCTAAAGGGTTTCGGGTTGCTTAAATTCGGTTCAAGGGTTTTGGTTGTTAAGAACCCTAATTCGGTTGGTTTTGGCATTCGCATATCATCTCAAAGGGTGCGTTTGATATTCGGTTAATACAAGGGTTGTACGTTTGTGAAGTTAAGCCTAGCATAGCTTAATACATTCGGTTGACGTGATTGTGTGAGCAACCGTAGAGGCAATTATTTTAGTTGCTTGTTTCGTTTTCTTGATCATATTGACAAAAGGTACGCGTTTCTTTTACCTTTTATTTGTGTTAACCATATGCTATTACTAGGTCCTATCCGCTGCGTACTCGTGGCTAAACTAGTTACCTAGGTATTTAAATCCCAACAATATCATTGAGTTACTTACTCAATGATATAAAGACTTGAGAGCTTCATTGAGTTTCTCAACAGTTGGTGACATTGCTCTCATATGAACAACCATGAATCAAGTACGTACTTCATTGTTCGTCATCCAAGAGACGACCAAGATTAAGCAATAATATTATAAAGGTCGATAGGTAATAATCTAAGAGTACATATTAACCATTTCTCGCAACTTATGATCATAATATATCATGTCAACCGAAAGAGATGATCAAGAAACAAGTCATTAAAAAACATGGCCAACTAGCGAGCTTCCAAAAGCCGACGGGTGGTGGAAACAACATACATATTTATACCAAGACATCTGGTTGTACTGTATTCCGATTCCGTTTTGGGCGTAATGTTGATGCAACACCACTTCAAATATCATTCTAGCTACTGATATCTTCTTATCTGCCTTCATGAAAAGTGGCACCACCCGGCTTCGAGCCCTCATGCTTTCAATACTTAACAGACCACGTTATAATTTGTCCAACCACTCTTTGCTCAGTGAGGGCCCTTCGAGCCCTCCACCTCGCCGTTTTGCTACTCATTGTGCGTATACTTAGTTTCCTTCGGCTAGGACAGTTCTGAAAATGGTTATAGTAGAGCTTGATTAAAGGGGACAAAAGCAATAGCAAATTTAATGCTAGAAAGACAGAAGAAGGTCCAACATACTACCTTCTTGTGCTGTAACCATTTTATGATGCATTTACTTTGATACTGATGTGAACTGAAGGATGGTGAAACTTTGTGTGTTCTCTATTTCATAAACATATCCAATATATATAGATATATATAGATGTACAATGAGATAAGGCCTATCAATACAATGAGATAAGACTTTTTTTTGGAACGGCAATTTGTGGCTACATGGCCCCTAGCCCAGAAGGCGTAGCGAGCCCACACAACCAGGTTGGGTCCAGCCCAGAAGGCAATGGCACCCTTCCCTTTACACACGCGGGAGGAAACCCCTATCGCCCTAGACAAGACTCGAACATGAGACCTTGCCTATCAATATTAAATGAGATTTATAATCAAATCACAATTACTAAAGATATGGTCAAACACACCGATATTCATTATGTCGATTGATGCCAACTAACAGTGAACAAGGCAACGTGATCATACATTTCCCAAATTTGAAATTCTGTTAGCATTTAAGTTAAACACCAAATACATTAGAATTTTCAAGTAGATACTCCTTTTTCCTTTAAATTGTGTGAATGACGTACATTATAAGAGGTGCTACACCTTATGTACCGCAAACTTCAGGATAAACACATGGATAAGAAATTACTTCTGTAAAATTTTACAACCAGCAATCCAAACATTCCTCTCCTAATTAATAGTTATGAAGCAAAATGTAGTTAAGCGTTAACCTTGGAGGTTTTGTTTGTTAGTTCCGGGTCTTGTTAGGGGGTAGGGTTGGGGGTGTGGGCTTGCTGTGGTCTGGGAGGGGGTGGTTGGTCGGGTTGTGTGGAGGGTGTTAGGTAGGGGGTGGGTGTGTTATGGTTTTTTGGGGGGGGGGCCTTGAGGTGTAGGTAGGAGGGGTAGGCTGTATGGTGTTTTGGTGGGGGAGTGGTGTGGTATGCTTTGGTTCTGTTGTGTGGGGTTTGGGTATGTTTGGTGTTTTGGTGTATTTTTGTTTTGGTGGTTGCGAGTGTTTTTGGGGTTTTGGTTTGGTTGTCGGGTTGGAGGGCTTGGGGGTGTTTGGTGGGTTGCGGGAGGAGTGGGGGGGTGGTGAGAGTTGGGGGGGGTTGGGGTGGGCTGGGGGAGGGTTTGGGTACGGGTGGGGGGGGAGGTGGTGGGGGGGTGGGGGGAGTGAGGGGGGGGGGGGGGTGGGGTGTGGGGGGGGGGGGATGGGTGCGGTGGGGTCGGGGGGTTGGGGGCGGGTTTGGGGGGGGGGTGGGGGGGGGTTAGAGGGGGGGGGGGTGGGTGGGGGGGGGAGTGGGGGTGGGGCTGCGGGGTGTTGGGGGGGGGAGGCATGGGAGGGGAGGGATGGGGTGCGCGGGTGCTGGGGGGGGGGGCGGTTGGGGGGGGGGGGGGGGGGGGGCGAGCGGTTGGGTGTGGGCGCGCGGAGTGGCGGGGGGGGGTGCAGGTGGGTGGGTGGGGGTTGGGTGGGGGTGGGGTGGGATAGGGGGGGAGGGGTGGGAGCGGGCGGGGACGGGAGGGGGGGGGCGCCGCGGGTGCGGGGTGGGTTGGCCGGTGGCGCGGAGGGAGTATTGGTTGTTTATGGTTTTGGGGGGGGAGTGTGAGGCATTTGGCGTGGGGCCGATGGCGTTTCTGGGTGGGGGTGGGTTTGGAGTTGGATGTTTGGGGGGGTCTGCCGGCTTTTTCGGTGTGTTGGTGTTGGGGGGGGGGGAGGAGTGGGGTGGGTGGGGGGTTGTTTGCCGGCTTGGGGTGGGGGTTTGACGTGGGGGCGGGTTTGGTTTGGGTTGGGGGGTGGGGGGGGTTTTGGTGTGGTGGGTGGGTTTGTGGTGTTGTGTTTGGGGGTTTGGGTTGGTTGTTTTTTAGGTTGGTGGGGGGGGGGTGGTGGAGTTTGGTTGTGTGGGTTGTGTGGGGGGGTGTTTTGTCGTGACCTTGCTCTAGTGTTGGGGGGGGTTTAGCGTTTTTTTGTTGTGGGGGTGGTAAGTGGTGTCTTTTGTTGTGGCTGGTGTTTGTTTTGGTTGGGTTCGTTTGTTTTTTTTTTTTTTTGGGTTTCTGATTTTGTGTTTTTTGGTGGGGTTGTTGGTTTTTGGGGGTGTATTTATTTGGGATGTTTAACACATTCGATGTTCTTCTTTAATTAACACCTAAACATTCTACATGAAAGTTTCTTCTAAATCATCACCACCAAACTAGACTGTCAAAACGGTGTTTCGGTTCGGTTTCAGTCAACTGGAACCTGTTTCGGTCAACGACCCTGTTCGAACCGGTTTGGCTCAAACCGGAACCGGTTTGGAACCGGTTTGTGGGTCGTTTAAGGTTGGACCGGTTTGGAACCGGTTCATTACCGGTTAACCGGTCAAACCGGTTTTGACCGGTTCCTTTTTTTTCGTTTATCATTTTTCGTGGTTTTATACGCAATACAGTGAATAAACTTCAACTTTTCTTTATTTGAAAACCTAATACATCGAAAACGAAATACATCAGAAAGGAAATACAACATAAGACATCGGAATTGAAATTGAAAATACAACATAATAATCGGTTTATTCGTAATCATCATAGCCATAGTTCGTCATATCATAATCAACCTCTTCTCCTCCCATACCCGAATCGGACATCGTTTCTTCGCTGCTAACAACATCTAGTGCAATTTCTTCTTCGGAAAGTGGGATGGCTTCATTTTGTTGCACCTCGGCATCCAAGATCTATTCTTCAAAGTCTATGGGGTTTTCAAGACTGGATTTGTGTTGTTTACGCTCTTGAGCGTCCAAGTGATCCTTTAAACACATACACATCTCTAAAGATACCGGAGTGAGTCTTGTTCTTCAGATTGACAACACCCTCCCACTTGTTAAAAATACGGATTCAGAAGCTACCGAAGTAGCTTGTACACTTATTATATCCATGGCCATGCAGGATAGAACGGGATACATTGATTCCTTTGCTTTCCAAAAACCCAAGAGATCAAAAGTTGCAAACGCACTGTTATGTGTGACAAAATCCGAATTGACATATTGCTTATATTCGGAGGACAACGAAGGATCGTTCCTTGCCTTTTTCTTTCTATGTTTTTGCAACCCGTTTAGCAAGCGGGTCATTTGATTCCCCCCGCCACTCGCCCTCGATGAAGAAGCCCCACTACTTGATTCAGTTGTTGGGTTACCATATTTTGCATAATAAATATTATACAAACCTTCCAAAGAGTCGTTGAACCATTTTTTGCCTTAGTTGCATAACTATCGTCAAAAAACTCCAAATTCGCACTTATCGACACGATGAGTAACTCTACCCCGTTTACATTAAAACATAGGTTTAAAGCGGCAGCACAAGTAATGATTGGTGGCATTTTTTGAAAATACTTCTTAAGTTTCTCCTTCATTGGTTTAACCATACTTGGAAATATACCCCCATTAAGTTCATATTTGGTTAATTTGTTACTCATGAAGAAAATATGTTGAAGTACCAATGGAGATGTTGGATAGTAAATCCCCGATAAAATTTTCGTGGCATTGTTAAACACTTCAAGTAACTGGGTTATACTTTTAATAGTAACCCAATTCTCAGCCGGAAAATGTTGACACTTACCCTTACTAGCCAAAAGATCATGAAAATACATCAAAGTAGATCTTTGTTTTAAACCACATAGGAAGATATGATAAGTGAAGTTCCATCTTATCGGAATGTCCCAATTAGGTGATAAACAAGGTTTCCCCGCTTCGGAACAGATTTTAATATAGTGTTGATGGGTTCTAGCACTCGATTTAAAAACATCTTTTAACATTGTTTTAAAAGACTCTTTGATTGCATTAATCGCGGCCACCGCTAAACCATCTTGCACAATCAAGTTAATGATGTATGCAACACAACGACTATGATAAAACCTACCATCCATTGGTGGTTTGTATTTTAACTTTAGTTTACCAATTACGGATGTGTTGTTGCTAGCATTATCCAACGTAATTGACATAATTTTATTTTCCAAATTAAAATTGACAAACGTTTTTCTCAATGTTCTAGCTAAAGCACTACCCGTGTGGGGAACCGAAAAGTCTTAGAATGCAATGACCCGCTTCATTATTTGCCAAGTACCGGGTTTAATCTAATGTGCGGTAACACATATGTAAGAACTGGGCACCCCATGAGGAGCGGACCAAACATTCGTTGTTAGGTTGACATTAGTATTTAAGTTAGCAAAACCATCAATTATTGCTTGTTTAGCCGCTACCCATAATTTCATTGCATCACGTTTGAGAGTAGTGCGACTTACATGATTGTATTTTGGTTGCAAATGTTTCTGAAATACCCTCGTTGTTTGCTCGTCGTCAAAGTGGTTAAATGGTAACCCTCGTTGAATCACCAAACCCGCGAATTGTTTACGAAGAACATCCGGATTGTACACAAAAATACTCCCATCTCGAGACATAGACGATTGCCCCGATTCCGAAACCCTCTTTAGTGCTTCACAATGCGGATGCGAGATATGATTCTTCAACGTCGAGTTGGAATCTTTCGAAAAGAAATGAAAGCAATGAATACATTAAGCTTTTTTCGTGTTGTCGGGCATTAGGCAAAGGTTGAAGTTTTTCCAAATCTGGGGGTTTTGATTGTTTGGTAGGATTTGAACAACCGTCGGTGCACTTGATCAACCGGCACCGGGGGTAGTTGAGGCGGATTGACTTGCCATTGCTAATTGAAAGAAATTCGGTTTTGCTTTGGAGGGTTTTTTTTGCTTAGGATTGTAAGTTGTAAGTTGTGATTGAAACACTAACACAACCCCTCAATTTATAATCAAATAAAAGAGCAAAACAACAAACACTACACCCCAAAAGTCAAAAAAACGCTGCTTCACGGGTCCTCCTACGTTATAAAAGCAAGATTCGAATTTTGAAAAAAATATATCTAAAACCGGGTTGGAACCGGTTAACCGGTTCGGTTTCGGTTTGCCGGCTCCAAAAACCGGTCGCCCAACCGGTGTAATCACAAAAACCCTAAACTGGTTCCAAACCGCCGGTTTGGCCAAGAACCAGAACCGGTTCAGGTCAAAACCAGGGTTGACCGGTTCGGTTTTAGGGTCGGGTTGAGGAGCCGGGTCAAGAACCAGTTTTTTTGTTCATGCCTACCACAAACCACCATTGAATCTTCAACGTAACCTTGCTACTACATGAACCACACGCATTTCAAGTTATACTGCTACTAATAAACCTACAAACAAACATTAATTAAGCATTAAGATAGATGTACGTATGAGAATAACAACCACCGTACGATTTATTTAGCAGAAAATAAAGATTACAATTTAATCCCATTGAAGGAAAAGGAAAATGCATAATTATTTGCAACGCAATCATGAGCTCGTTGCCCACACCACACCACTCCTCTAGTCAATGAAAATACCATCGCCAAACATGCATGTGAACCGTCCTAGCACGGTTTACAGTTTCAGCCTCCATATACCTCATGGTTGGGTTGTGGAGGATCTTAAACGCACCTAGAAGATAGGTGACAACAACCAGACAACCAACTCTGATGACCAGCTCATTTTGCCCTGAAACTCCGTACAGAAAGAAGCTCATCATAACATTGGCAAGACAACGGACCCTAGCCATACAAAGAATTCTTTCGCCGGAGAGATTCCATTAAGGACTGCAGCGAAAGCAAAGAAAACAAATGAACAAATAGTGTAACCCAGTGCTGAGATTAACGTGTCTTCATCTAGAATATCTTGAAAAGTAGCTAATCAAAGTGCCAAGAACATTGCATAAGTAATCTCGAATGCATGCAAGTTCATCATGATAATTTGTGTGTCGAGAGACGAGAGAGATTTCGGTGACTGAATATTCACTCCTCAAGATAAACACCCTATTTATAATACTCTTAAGTCTCACCAACCACCATTCCCACACATTTATTTATGAGATTACTTACCCTCATGTAGATTGAATTAAATGAGATGAAATCCTACTTGACAGTAAGATTTTATAGCCTCCCTGTTGAAACAACTAATGTTATTTTGTTTTAGTTTCTACTTTAACCCATCATCAATCATCTAATATGAATAGGTTGAAATATTTTCATTTGAGGAAAGAAATGGAGTTACTGCACCATTTTTGAAAAGGTAAATCAATAGATCATTAAAGGCAGGTGTATATTTTAAGCTTTTATTTTGCTTTTCTTCAAAAGGCATATAGAAACAGCAAAGGAGATATAAAATTTTCAGAAAATTTAATGGATACTACACAAAACTGAATTAAGTGTATGCTAGTAACATTCAGCGACATCATATCTTGAAGAAGACGGTGGAAGAGTAGGCAATAAGCATTAAGTCTAGGTCAAATGGTCACATTTATTATTTTCACTCGTGAAGTTTATTATTGAGTAACATTTTCTCTATTTCGTAATAATTATATAACACATAATTAACGTAAACTTATGTTTGTTTAGTGCCGGTTTATGTTAAATGCTGATTTTTCGATTTACGTGATTTCACTTAACGGTTATAATTAGAAGTAAACACGTAAAGTTCATAGTAAATAGTTTTGAGTTTATCGACGTAAAATGACCTGAAAATATGGATTATCACATATATTATAGGCTTTTGTTTTGCTTTTGTTTAGAAGGCACATAGAAACAACAAAAGAGATAGAAAATTTTCAGAAAATTTAATGGAGACTACATAAGACTGAATTAAGTGTATACGGGTAACATTGAGCAGCGTCTCAAAGAAGAAGGTGAAAGAGTAGGCAATAGACATTTAAGTCTAGGTCAAATGGTAAGTTTATTGTTTTCACTAGGCCAGTAGTTAGTGATATTTTGAAAATTAGGTAATTAACTCAAGTGCAATATTAGATACTAGTTCTCTTTTCATCGGGGTTTGTTTATTATTTAAGTTTCATTATTATTTAAAATTTAGAAATTTTGTTTATGTTTGTTTGTCGTCTTTTACCTTTTTTTACCTAGTGTTTTTCTTACTCTCACGCATGCACATGTTTTCTGAGATCTTTCACTAGCACACTTCACTTGCCGGATGTCTTCTTGAAAGCGGTCTCTCTACTTTTGGGTTTACCCGATAGTAGAGGTAAGATCAGTCTATATTGTACCTCCTCATACCCTGCTCCGACGGGATTGGGTATCACTATAACATTTACCACTATCTCCAGCGATAATTTCACGCCTTCCCGGGCAACTTGTCGTTGGGATACCAATCCCGGGCGA
>BQNB010012632.1:12162-78787 GCA_026074375.1 Tanacetum coccineum
ATTACATTGATTTACAACTTTGGGGTGAGAAACATGCATTGTTTTATGATTGGACGCAAGTACGCTTTTATACAAATTACGAGTTTGCCTAAGTATCTATAACCCACTATGCCCATGAATCATGAACTAATAATTACTAGATTGTAAACGCGAATGTTATGAATATATCTATTTAGGATTGACATCCCCGTTCGGGTGAGTAGCGGTCACTAGTTTTGAATGTACTGAAACAACGAATGTATACCATGTCGGAACAATTTAGATGTTACGGGTTGAGCATCTACACGGGCACATTATTTGCATTAATTTGCATACATATATGTTGTAGCTTCGGTGTCATGAGCTTAGTGCATTTCGTAATTACTTTTGAGATATTGTATGTGTTACATGTCTTACACTTTGAAATCTTGTGGTCCTACTTTATACATTACTTAAACTTGTGAATTCACTAACTTTTTGTTGATGTTTTAAAGCATGTTTTTCTCAGGTCAATAAGGTACAAGGGCAAGGATACATTAGATGTCTTCATTTTGGGAGTCATATTGCATAAAGATTTGTGTGCATTACATTTGGAAAATATTTTTATGTATTAAAATCTTTACATTTACAAGGATGAACAAGTTAAGCTTTGAGCTTTTGTAACAAAAAATTTCATTAAATCCAATGTATCATTTTCAAACGACTCATTTAGAGGTCGTTCTCTCATATCTTGTGCTATTGATCTATGAAGTAACTCTCCTTGACCCTTATTCCACTGCGACCCAATTTAGGGGTGTTACAAAATACATAAGAGTCTTAGGAAAATACTGAAGGCGTATCTCACAAATTAGTTAGTGGGCTTAATCAATGTGAACTGAGAATAAGTTAATTCCCTTCGCGGGTTCATTCCACTCAGGATTCATAGGCTAGGCGAGGATGCGGTTTTGAGCCTAGCGAACCTAGATGTCTCTAGGAAAATAAGTAAGTAACATAGCACTTTAGAGTTGATAAAGGAATTCATAGGAAAATAACAAGGGTAGCATATCTTCCTTCTCAAATGTAGTTACTTCTTTATTTCTTTCATTTCTTAAAATTCTCAACCATTTCCAAACAAGGCTTTCGTTTTAATTCACTAAGATTTAGTTAAGTTGTCTTCATTTACCAAATTCATAGCCCTTAGGGTCGACACTCGGACTTACTTTAGGTATGATGCAAGCGAATTATGCATTAACTCACCAAGTACGCCACACAATTTCTCTTGTGTGCCTAATATGTGCTTAATTACACATATTTTATATCCAATAAAACGAGCCCTAAAAGGACACATAGAAAAACAGACAAAAACTGCCTAATAGATGGTTTTTGGTTTTCATTTGTATTGAGACTAGGAAACGGATATCACACAAAAGGACGAAAAACAAAGCCAAAAACGACAAAACTGAGCACGGAATGGAAAAGTGTGAAAAGACGAAGTCAATCAAGCCAAAAAGTCAAACAGTCAAAGTCAAAGTCAACCCCGACAAAATCAGAGTCAACTCCGAGAAACTGAAGCAGAAAAGACAACTTGAGGGATCACAATTGCCAAATCCCCAAAGTTGTTAAAAAGAGATAAAAGACTACAAGGACTGACTTTGAAAAAGGACTTATAACTCTTAAGGGTTAAAGCTGCCAAGTCTTAAAACTCTTAACAACACAAGGACCATGGCTGCAAAAATATACATATCCATGAGGGGCTAAACTTGTCACTACCCAAAACTTTTCCCTGTTACCCACAAACCAAATTTCCCGCCCATTTTAAACCCACCACAAGTCACGGGTGCTCTCCACCCTCCTTTACCCTGCAACCCAATTAAACCTTGGATAAACCTCACCCCTCACCCCACTAAACCCCTCAGCCCTATAAGATTGCCAAGTTGGCAATCCCACCACTCCCCAAGCTTAATTCGATGGCTTAGATTGACCCAAAAGAAGCACAAGTAGAAGTTGACGCTGGATTCTTTTGTTATTCATCTCACACAACTAACACAACCTCTAGAAGCCCTCACAAAGAAAGCACAACACAAAGACCAAGCTTATAAAGAATTCGGCTATATATAGGACCTCATTGGAGCATCTCAGAGAGGGGAGCTTATTAGTTTAATTGTCAATTTAAATTAAGTCTTTTTTAGCTTATTGTACTTTCTCTTTCAGCTTTGTACTCATTTTCAAGTTTAATGAAGTTTTGAGGAATTTATGTTAAAGATCCAAGTTTTAAATTCAAGTCTTAAGTTGTTGATTAGTGCTCAATTGTATTAAAAAAAGCTTTCACTTAAGCTTATTTATAAGTTGCTTGCTTTTATATAAAAAAAATTAATTAGTAAAGAAAAAAAAAGTCACAAAAATACCAAAAAAATACCACAGCTTATAATTTGGATGATAAGCCGGATATGGATGGGCTTATGGACCCCACCAGCTTATCTTTGATAAGCTGGAGCTTGTAGACAAAGCTTTTAAAAGCTTATTAGCCCTTGTTTAGAGCAAAGGGCATTGTAAGTCCTTTTCCTTCATTTTAAGCTTATTTTTATGCATTTGCTTGTTTATAGCTTATTTGTGCTTATTCTCTTTTTCATTGTGCTTAATCATGCTTATTATTCATGTTTAGTAATACGTTTTTAGAACCCTTGGCTTAAATCTCCATAAATCAGCCTAAAAAAAGCCCTTTTATAAATTATAGGGGTGTTTGGCATAACTGCCAAAAATGGGGCAAAATGGGAAATGAAATTTGTTTTGGGTCACAATCTAGCGTAGAGGCCCTAGCCCTTTTAAGCTATCTGAATCTGTGTTCACGGGATTTTAAGGGATCAATTTTAGTTTAAGGATTTTCTAATTATGGATTAAATCTGTGACTTGAAGCTTTTATATGTTTCAGATTATTTACAGCTGATTTTGTTTAAGTGCTTAGAGTCATTTATTTCAAGCTTGTTTTGATATGAGAATGCAGTAGAGAATGGGTGTTGTTAGTTTGCATTTGTAAAACTTGAAGCTCTACCTGTGATATAAATCTAGCAGTTGTAAAAGTACCTTTTTAAGCTAAAAGATTGATAAGCTATATACAGTATTAGGTTCTAAAAATGCAAGAATAAGCTCATTAGTATGTATGCTATATCTGTTTTAACTTGTTTTTGCTTTTAATTTTCATTAGCTAGCTTAAAATTGTATGCACCCAAAGTGCCCTTATGGCTGTGTGGGCTTTGTTGGGGCCCGGGTCAAAATAGCCAATTGGCGACACATTTTCTTGGCTTTATTTATGACTAAATCTTTAATCTTTTTGCACTATTAGGATTAGTACAAGCTAATCTTTAAGACCCTGCAAGTTTAAGCTTATGACCCCCTTTTGAGTGCTTAGAAAGATAAGCCCTCAAGGTGCCCTGTGTCTGTTTGCACTCTTATTTTGTGTCTGTAGCTATTGTGCTTTCCAAGCTTATTTCCATACATTTTGCTTATTGCAACCTGCATTTGCTTATTGCAAGTAGGAGAGGTAGAGTGCGTAGTCTAGGTTTGCCTTTTGTAGCTTTTTAAACCCAAAAAAGAAAAGAAAATAAGTCATTAAGCTTATTTAAGCCTAAACCGCCTGTCTCAGCTTTTTGTTCATTTAAGCTAGCTTATTTCAGCTTGAATTTGCTTATTTAGCTCAGGTTAGCTTATTTTTCTATTTTGTAGCTTATTTAGGCCAAAAAGCCCACTTTTTAGCTTAATTTTAAGCTTAGTGTACAAAAGGGATAATCTGTCAAATTTCTTGTGCTTTTTAAGTGCTTATTTTTAAGTTATAAAAATTTTCCCTTTTTAAAGTTGCTTAATTTTTTGTTCTTAAAAAAGGTTGTAAAAAAAATAAGCATTTAAAAAGGTTCGGGAGAGGGGAAGCCAAGGGTGAGCCGAGGCTCGAACCCAAGACCTCACCCTACCTCCCAACCCTTTTAAACCAAAGTCTCTACCGCTGTGCTACAATAGCTCATCCGGTAGAGACTTCATTGGTTAATTACTTAAGGGCTTTTCAGCCCATTTTCTTTATAAGTTGTTTTTGGGCTATTTTACCAAGCGTTATTAGATAACTGGTTTACTTTTTTATTTTTCATAGGATCAGATAAGCGCTCAACTAATTTTATGTAATTCTCCAGATGTTTTAATAAACATTTTAGTATTTTTCAATAATTTATTTTCATTATCCAAACTTTAAAAATCATAAAAAATAAAATAAAAGTCAGAAAAATATAAACTTTTTTTTAAAAATTTTCTTTTTTCATATAGTATCTAGGAAAATTGTTAAAGTTTTTCGTAGGGGTTAGTTTTCAAAAAATTCATTTTAAAGAACGGATTCAAACCCTGGTTTTTTGTTTTGACTCGTAGTGGTCTTAACTAACTCCGTTTGATTTAGTTTTTTAAAAACTTCGTTTTTCAGTGCACTTAGAACCCATTTTAAGTGAAAAATTCATTCTAGGGTTTTAAATTGTGGTAATTTAGGTTTTTACCCTCTTTTTTCGTGCGCCGTTTTAGGTTTAATTATATAGACTATTCATTTTTTAGGTTTTATTAATCGTTTTTGATATTTAACTTTAGAAATAAGAAAAACCAATCATAACTTTGTCATAATTCAACTCATCACCATTCACATTCGATTTTCAAATTGCACACCTCGTTGGGACAAAACGACCCGGGAAATCAAACTTTCGGAAACATATATATTTTATTTTTGTGAATTCTTAACCAATCCTTGGCTAAAGGTAATTGGTTGATAGTTTGTTTATATATGATATATATATACTATTGACGAATCAGTGCCTCACATCCAAGCAGCATTTATGATTTTCCCACCGACTTAGCCAAAGTACGCCGCATAATATTCCTTGTGCGCTGCACTTCGGCCCCTACTCAGCCAATAAATAGAGACGAATTTCACACACTTTTTCATATCTCATATCTCAAATTCATCTAATCATCTCAAAATCATTCCAATCCTCTCATCTATCATTTCACTTTACAAACATTTGAAGTTGACGATTGAAGATCAAACCACGAAGAACGAAGAAGAACATCATAATATTTAGAAGAATAAAGGTTGTATTAAGATTCTATACTTGTTACGGGTAGAGTTTGATCCATATTCGTTCCCGGATGAAGTATTCTTCTTGTTATTATACTTAATTTTGTTATGAACTTCATAGCCATAAAAGGCTAAATCTCTCATGACTACTCAGTGATAATAATATAATGAATAAGCGTTTGGTATAATTATGATCTTGTTAATCTTAAGCTTATGTTAAAATCCTGTGTAGTCCAATCTTATCAACTTTGATTATATACTCACACCGGTATAGGTCGAAAGACCCGATATGAATTATATAGTTTTAAAGATTTGTCTGTGATCTTTATCATTTGTGATGAGAAATCCACCTATGTTATTTGATAAACAAAATAGATTCAAAATAAGAGTAACTGGATTATTTGAGTGACACATTTGATCAAGTTAGCTATATATAAGTCTTAAGTTAAACAAATTAATTTGTAAAAACATTTTATGACGATAAAACTCTTTTCATAAATTAAAGTTCCAAGTTTGATATCGTAACCATCACCATTGCTTATGAATTATATGAAATTATTCGAGCAGTCATCTTTCTCATTATCGAATCCAGTTCACTTTACTTTAAATCTGTTAAAATTTATTTTTCATCTGATTATTCAAACACTACGCAAATCCCTGTGGATGACATGTTCTTACCTAAAAAGATTATACTACATACGTGGTTTATACTTTTATCCATGTGTTTCCATATAATAAATCCGTATTTTCAGTCTTATTGATTTAAAGCGTTTGAAACACATCAAAGTTTTTGGAGCCGCTGCCGGGGATTTCAAAGTTGTTTTATAATCAAACCTTTAAAATAGTTTTTAGCATTGCCTCTTTTCAAAAATCACCGTATAGTTTTCTGGCAAACTGACCCAAACAAATTCTCTTTTGGATGCATACACGTGCTTCCAACTTTGAACTTGTTGAACCATTACTTAAACCAGAACGAACCTTAAATCGAAGACTTCGTTGACGAAACAGGAGAGTTCCATTTGAAATAAGAAACGAACGACCCGAAAGAAGAGTCTTTCCACCTTTTCTTGATATCAACCATTTTTGTGACTTTCTTAATATTCTTCAAAATTACGATCCCATGGATGATGAACCAATGTGGACTGTTGACCGTGTTGTCGCTCCGACTCCCGGTTCCGCAATCACCATTCCTAAAACCGCAAATGAATTGTTAGGATTTATAGATTTGATGAGCCAAAAGAACAAAAGAATGAAACAAGATGGACTAATTTAACATTATGGAATTCTACAAAAGATGGAGGATTCTATAAGATATGCTAAAGAAGGAAACAAAATCAACATTAAAGACTTGCTTGAAAAAGATAAAGACTATGATTTGAAAAGATTTAATTTCCTTATAGAATTATGTTTCCTTTGTAAACCCAGATATCTCTATTATATAAAGAGATATTAGGTCGTAGGTTTTAGGAGTACAAAAAAAAACGTGTGTGTGTATCCCAAGGGAGATGTAGACGTTTAGTTATTATGTGGTGTAGCCTCAAGGTCAAGATAACTTGATCCTTGTTATTGTTGAGTAACACGATCTATACTGATCATATAGATTTGAGGCTTGGTGGAAACGTATGGTAATAAAACCTTGTTTAATAACATTGATTTTCTTATTTATATTCCGCTACATATTGTTATCATTGTTATTGTTAATCCTAGATATAAGTTTTAAATAAACTGAGCTTAAACAATCCTAAGAACTATCACGTGTTTTAGTTCTATCAGGTGGTATCAGAGCCACGGGGCTCTTGATCTAGGATTCAGAAGGTTTTATAATCGAGTTTACTATTTTCAATAAAAGGCGAATTCAATGAAACTAGGGTTTTCAAACCCTAATTCCTAAAAGTAGAAAAAGATGAGTTTAGGATTTCACAATTATGTTGTTGAATGGATTCATCATGTCTGAAGAACGATGTAGGTTTTTGGTTTATATCTGCTATAATCATGACAAGGTCTTGAAAGATATCAAGAAGGAGCAGCAGCAGGTGTGTTCAAAAAGTAGAGTGATGGCGACTTGGTTTCAAGTGATGATAAGGAATGGTTGTCGTGTTTTATGGCAGATTAATTTATGGTGTTGCTTTTTGTCAAAGAAACATTCTTGGACCTCAAAACCCAACTCGAAACAGTAGCCAAAAATCATCAAGCTTCCATTCAAAACCTCGAAACTAAGTTTGACAGACTCGCTGACAAGCAATCTGGTCGACCTTCTGGATCTTTTCCATGCAACACTCAACCAAACCTACGAGGTAGCAACTCTAAAGCTTACCAACCACCGTAAGCTCGTAATGAGCATGTGAATGTCGTATTCACAAGAAGTGGTAAATCCTATAATCCACCGGATAACCCAGATGATCAACAGAATAATTCCGAAAACCCCTACCAACTTCGATAGCGATGATGAAGACGATGAACCTACACCACAACCAAAAACTCAACCCACAAAATCAGTCAAAGAAACACCATTGCCAAAACCATACAAACCAAAAATTCCATATCCTCAACGCCTTAGAAAAGAAAAAATAGAGGCCCAATACGGAAAATTTCTTGACATGATCTGAGCCGTTCGAATCAACGTACATCTTTTCGACGTCTTAGCCAGAATGCCTAACTATGGAAAATTCCTCAAAGAACTCATAAGCAACAAGCATAAAATCGAACAAATTTCTGCCGCTTTCTTGAGCGATGAAAGTTCAGCAATGATACAAAATAAAGTTCCACCAAAACTCGGAGACCCAGGAAGTTTCCTTATTCCATGTAATTTCAACAAAACTTTCTCCTGCAATGCTTTGGCCGATCTTGGTGCTAGCATTAACCTTATGCCATATTCCTTATATGCGAAACTATCTCTCGAAACTCTTAAACCTACCAAAATGAGCGTAAGATTAGCCGACAGATCATTCCAATACCCTGTTGGAATAGCTGAGAATATGCTCGTCGAAGTTGGTAAATTCACCTTTCCTGCTGATTTCGTTATTCTCGAAATGGAAGAAGACAGCAAAGTTCCCCTCATCTTGGGATGACCTTTTCTTCACACTGCTGATGCAGTTATTCGAGTTAAACAGAAACAACTCAATCTTGGAGTTGGGACTGAACGAATGATCTTTAATATCGACTCTGCGATGAAACACTCTTACTCAAACGATGATACATGTTTTAGTATCGATGTTATCGATGAAATCTTAGAAGAAGATTTTGACGCTCTTCTAGACGAAGGAAGCAAAATCCTCCATTCCATCGAAGGAACCCTTCTCGAAGAAGAAATCTTTTTCGAATTCGATGAATTCATGGCAATGACTGCCGATGAAAATTCTGAATCTGAATCCGATACCGAAGAACCACCATTCGAGAAAATCACCATCAACACCGATTATAAAATCAAAACATCTCTCGAAGAACCTCCTACGGATCTTGAACTTAAACCCCTTCCTGATAATTTGGAATATGTATTCCTGGAAGAACCATCTTTTCTCCCTGTGATCATATCATCTAAACTCTCTGCTCAAAACAAAAGCAAACTTGTATCCGTCCTTAAAAACATAAGGAAGCCTTTGCTTGGAAAACGACAGACATTCCTGGTATCTGTCCATCATTTTGTAAACACAAGATACAACTTCTGGATGACAAGAAACCAGTTGTCCAAAAACAAAGAAGACTAAATCCAAACATGCAAGAAGTTATTAAGAAAGAAATCATGAAACTCTTGGATACATGAATTATTTACCCAATTACCGATAGTCATTGGGTTAGTCCTATTCATTGGGTACCAAAGAAAGGAGATATTACAGTTGTCACCAACGAAAATGATAAACTTGTTCCAACAAGAACCATTACGGGTTGGCGAATATGCATCGATTATTGTAAACTCAATGAAGCAACCGTAAAAGATCATTTTCCTTTGCCGTTTATGGATCAAATGTTAGAAAGACTCGCAGGAAATAAATAATTCTGTTTCCTTGGTTTTTTTGGATATTTTCAAATTCTTATCGATCATATGGATCAAGAAAAAACAACATTCACATGTCCTTTCGGAACATACGCTTATAGGCGAATGCCTTTCGGGCTATGCAATGCCCCAGCTACATTCCAAAGATGCATGTTGGCAATCTTTCATGACATGATCGAAGAATCCGTCGAAGTATTCATGGACGATTTTTCCGTCTTTGGAGACTCTTTCGACAAATGCCTAAACAACCTCGATAAAATGCTCCAGCGTTGCAAAGATGCTCATCTTGTCCTTAATTGGGAAAAATGTCACTTCATGGTCAAAGAAGGAATTGTGCTTGGACACAAGGTGTCTGGCGCAGGACTTGAAGTTGACAAAGCAAAAATCAACGTAATCTCAAAACTTCCACCCCCTACTAATATCAAAGGTGTTAGAAGCTTTCTCGGACATGCCGGTTTTTACTGACGTTTCATTAAAGATTTCTCGAAAATTGCCCGACCTCTAACTAAGCTGCTTGAAAAAGATACTCCATTTGAATTCGATGATGAATGTCAAAAAGCATTCGAATTATTAAAAGAGAAACTCACATGTGCTCCTGTGATCGTAAGCCCAAACTGGAATCTTCCATTTAAACTTATGTGTGATGCAAGTGATTTCGCAGTTGGAGCTGTCTTAGGTCAAAAAGATGGTAAAAACTTTCACCCGATCTACTTCGCAAGCAAAACTCTTAATCCCGCTCAACAAAAATACACCGTAACCGAAAAAGAACTTATGGCTGTAGTTTTTGCATTCGACAAATTTAGATCCTATCTTATTCTATCAAAAACTATTGTTCACACCGATCATTCAGCTCTAAAGCATTTATTCAAGAAACAAGATGCTAAACCACGTCTTATTCGTTGGATACTACTCTTACAAGAATTTGACATAGAAATCAAGGATAGAAAAGGTACAGAAAATGTCGCAACTAACACTGTCCCCTGAATAAAAAAATGATGAGTCAAGTGATGACAATGAAGTGGATGATAACTTTCCTGGAGAAACCCTTATGGAAATCAACACCAGAAATGAACCATGGTTCGCAGATTTTGTAAACTACTTGGTAGCTGATATTATACCAAAAAGGATGACGTATCGACAAAAAAACAAATTCTTCTCTAACCTCAAACATTACTTCTGGGAGAAACCTTACCTCTTCAAAGTAATGTTTCTTACAGAAAGATCAACGAGTGTATCTGGATCAGAAACCCGAACAATTTTAGATCAATGCCACCACGGACCAATCGGTGGACATTATGGACCAAAAGTTAGACCTGCTAGAAGTTCCTTAGATTCAGGATTTTAGACTGGCCGACAATCATAAAAGAAGCTCATACTACTAGTTTAAACTTTGCGAAGCATGCCAGAAATACGGGAAATATATCACAACGAATGTTATGCCCTTAAACAACATTCAAGTAATGTGAAACTCTCGATATATGGGGTATTGGACTTTTTATGGACCCATTCCTAAAATCGCATAAAATTGATACCATCTGTCGCAATTGATAACGAATCAAATGGGCCGAAGCACAAGCATTACCACCAATGCTGCCCGAGTGGTTATCACTTTTCCTAATGAAACTATATTTCCATTTCGATTGCCCAAAGCTCAATCAGCGACGAGGTACTCACTCTGCAACAAAAATAATGGAAAAGACGATGAAAATAAAGGAGTTAACCATCGTTTCCTCACATCATAACACCCACAAACTATGTTACCAGTCAAAAACACGAATAGAGCTCTTAAAAGAATTCTTGAAAAGACTGTTAAAGACAATCCTGCTATTTGGTCAAGAAAACTTGATGACGCTCTGTGGGCTTTTCATATGGCTTACAAAACACCTATCGGTACCACACCCTACAAACTAATATATGGAAAGAACTGTCACTTACCATTTGAAATTGAACACCATGCATACTGGGCCTTGAAGAATTGCAATCCAGATCTCATCACTGCTGGTGAAAAACAAATGTTTCAGTTACATGAATTAGATGAACTTAGACACCAAGCCTATGAAAACTCTTGATTATACAAAGCAAGAACCAAAGTCTGGCACGATAGAAAACTAAGAATAAGAAAAGAATTCAAACATGGAAACAAGGTTCTGCTCTTTCACTCAAAGTATAAATTCAAACAACCGAAACTCAGATCTCGTTGGCTAGGACCATACTTAGTAAAACATCAATATCCATCCGGATATCTTGAACTCTATGGAAAGGATGGAAAAACATTTATTATTAATGGCCATCGACTCAAACTATATCATGAAGAAGAAGATTATAATGACCAAAGGGAAGTAGTTACTCCCTTCTTTCCCAAAGAATGACTCACCAGGTTCGAGTCTAGCTAACGACTCTCTTAAAAATTAAGCGCTTCTCGGGAGGTAACCCGTGCTTCACTTAAGTGTGGAGGAGTCCCTCCTCCATTCTTTCACTCATATCCTTTATTTATTTTCTAAAAAAAAATATTTTCTTTTTGTGTGCTTTTGTGTGTTTACTTTTATGCAGGTAATATAGCTTTAAGATTTGGAAAATTATGAAGTCTGCTCAAGGATAGCTCTTTCGCAACTATATATCTCTATGCCTCGGGAAGTACTGTTTTCTCTTAATTTTCCCTATTTTATCTCTATTATCAGTTATCACATTGAGGGCAATGTTCAACTTAAGTGTGGAGGAGAGCCAAATAGGAAAAATTAATCATATCCCTCCATGTTTGCCCTGCCAAAATTTTTACCAACTGATACTTTCAAAAACAAAAATATATATATGCTTTCAAAATTAAAAAAATGCTCTTAGTAAGGCAAATCCAACCGGATTGACATTTTAACTAGCACAAAATCAACCCACCTAAAATTGTGAGAATTATAAGCCTTTAGAATATTCGGGTACCCACCTTTGGTACCCAAGATAATTGATGCCTTTAGCTTGTTTGAGTTAAGGAATGAGCAATCATATGTATCTATTCCATCGTTATGGATGTGTATATGTGGTTTTGTCGCCTTTTCTGGAACAATGGTATTGGTTGATAATTATTATGAGTGAGCCGGTAATTTAGAAGCTCTAGAACTTGTGCTTGATCATCATTTACTAGACCGAAGCCTGATTAATCATATGTTATGAATCCCGCAAGTTTATGTTCTTGTAAGCACTCCCTTTAGTGCTTTGTTACTGAAATACCTAAGTAAGAAGTTAAAGTTGAAAGATGAAGTTTTGTGCCAAGCCTTAGCTATTATTATATGCAATCTAAAAAAATATGTGTAATAGAAGTTCAAAGAAATAAAGGCTTAAGTTTCGGTACATGAAGATTAGTATATGCTCTCGCTTCAGTATCAAGTTCCACCCTTCGGTCAGGTTTATGTGTCAAGTACAAGCCTATGGTAGCTGTCTAGATTATGACTGTGCAAATTGAGTGTCTTCACAAAAATATATATAAAACCCTATCTGAGTGAACTGAGTGAATTCTAAATCAAACACATCTACCTATGTGAGGTGCTTAGTTATATGTCAATGCCTGAAAAGTTATCTAAACCTGTAAACACTTGTAAAATCCAAATTTTCTCCACGTCACGATAAATGATTTTATTTTCTCGCTTTGATTGCTTGAGGGCAAGCAACAACTAAGTGTGGAGGGATTTGATAACGCCCAAATTATACATGTTTTCGGTGGCGTTATTTGTATATATTTAATCATTTCTCGTGAACTTTCGATACTTAATAGCATGAAATATGTGCAGGTTCACTTGAAGATATCCCGAGCTCAAACACAACAAAGATCGAGTAATTATACTTCGGGAACACTATATACAAGAAAAGATAAAGAATCAAGCTCAAAAGTGCAAATGTGCGCCGCACTTATCCCTTGTGCGCCGTACTTCCTCTCAAGTCAATGGAATTAAATACAGTCAATTGTACGCATTAACTCCACAAGTACGCCGCACAATTTCCTTTGTGCGCCGCACTTTCTATCTGACAATGAAGAATAAATGAAGACTTAAATGCTACTGCATTAATACCCTAAGTACGCCGCACAATTTCCTTTGTGCGCCGCACTTCTTCACTAAACATTTAATTCCCTCGCATTTAATCACCAAGTACGCCGCACAAATTCCTTTGTGCGCCGCACTTTCACCCCTCACTCAGCCTATAAATAGAGGATGAATTTCACACATTTAAAATCATCTCATACTTACAATCAACTAAGTATCCATCCCTCAATCATCCTCTTATCCCCTATGAAGTCCTAAAACACTTTCCGAGTATTCTCCAAGCATATCACCAAGAACAACGAAGAACATCATACTAGTTTAGTAAAAGAATGAAGTATGTTATCAAATCAAGTTATTTTATGAACTCCTTAGCCACGAGAGGCTAAATCTCTCATGACTACTCGGTGACGTTATGATAATGAATAAGTGTTTGGTATGATCGTGATCTCTTTAATCTCAAGCTTATGTTTGATCCAATTAAATCCTAGTCTAGCGGTTTTAGCTTATCATCTTTGATTATATAATCAAATCAGTTAAAGGTCGAAAGAACCCGTTATGATCTATGAGGTTTTAAAGAGTTGTTTATATCTTTTAACGTCATGTGTGAGAAGTCAAAAAAAAAAAAAAAAAATAAAAAAAAAAAAAAATTTGGGTTATAAAAAAAAAAAAAATAAGGGAAAAACACTTTTCATAAACTGATAAACAAAATAAGCTTTAGTATATTAGAAACTGGATTATTTGAGTGATACATTTGGTCTAGTTAACTAAATATAAGTCTTGAGTTAATCAAAGTTAATTTGTGAAAATGTTTTCTGACGAGAAATCCTTTTTATAAGTTAAAGGTTCCATCTTAAAGTTCCTAATCATTTCAACACTTATAAATATCTTTCTTCCTATCCGAGTAGTCATCTTTATTATCACTGGTAAAAAATTATTTACAAAATTGTTAAAGTCTATTCTCTTTTGATTATTTGAATACTACTCAAATTCATGTGGACGACCTGGTCTTACCTAAAAAGATTATACTACATACGTGGGTTATACTTTTACCCGTGTGTTTCCCTATAATAAAATTTGTATTTTCAGTCTTATAAATTTAAAGCTTTTGAAACACATCAAGTTGTTCGGGAATGATTTTTCGCCTAAAGATGTGTCTTTTCTTTTCTCATAAAAGTTCCAAAACAAAGAAGTTATATCACTTTTAAAACCGGACTTGCACGTATTATTTTTACAAGAAATATTGCTGGTAGGATATCAATTAAGTGATTTCGGGCATTTTCGAGTCCGTTTGGACTATAAAAACCTATGAAAAAAATATAGTATGCACTTTATACAATTAATTATAACGTGTAATAAAATTAAATAAATATTATGTATATAAACACTAGCTACACTATAATAAGTAGACTGTTATAAAAATTAATAAAAATAGTAAATCAAGCAAGCTAGACTAAAGATTAATAATTCAGACTATTAATAATATATTACAAAGGCAATAACTTAACCTAAACATAACTTTTGGAGATATTAAACTAAAATACAACTATTTAGGAAGTGATATAACAATATAAAATATAGTTTTGCATTAATTTATATTCACTTGCATATTCTTAATCGCCTTAATAAAATAGGTTGAATAATCGGGCATTTTTGTGATGATTTCTCTTTATTGATTATTCCAAAATCAATACCATTACTTGAGGTGAGTTTATAGCCCCGCTTTACTTGTTTATCAATATTTTACAAATCTCAGGGTGAGATACATTGCTTGTTTTTACTTATGGACGCAAGTACTTTTCTTTCTTTCTAAATGATTACGGATTAGCCACGTAGCGATAATCCACTATGCCCGAATTATCATGAACCGTTAATTAATTTGAGTAAGCGCAAGTGTTATAAATAGATCTATTGGGTTTGACATCCCCGTTTAGGATTGGTGCCAAGTAAGCCAACGGACGTATACCATGTCGGATTGTGGGTGTCTCACTTTGGACACTCCCTAGGGTACTTTGATTGCCTGAAATTGATTGACATACTTATACTGTCATAGTCTCGGTATCATGAGCTTAGTGCAATCGTAATTATTTCCTAGATATTGTATGCCATACAATACTTACTTTAAATTTTGCGGTCCAACCTTTATAATTACTTAAACCTATAAACTCACCAACTTTATGTTGACATTTTAAGCATGTATTTCTCAGATGCCTAACTAGCAAAGGCGTAATTCAAGTGCTTTGGGTCTTCATGCATTCAAGACTATATTTTCATGGATTTTTCATGGCACTACTTGACCTCGTTGTATCTTTAAACTATGATTTTCATTTGATGCAAACTTGGGACAACTTGTTTTAACTTATTTATTTCAAATGTATCAACGAGAATATCTTTTAAATGACTCATATAGAGGTCGTTCTCTTATATCTTGTGTTCTCGTATTATGAAGTCACGACTTCCGATTACCTTTCTGCTGCATGATTTTAGGGGTGCGACATCATATATAGGAAGAATGTTAATAGTACCAAGACTATTAGAAGAGAGAGAAACATTTAGAAGTGAGAAGAAATGTTAGAGGAGGGAAGACTTATTAGAAGTGAAAAGGAACGTTTAGAATTGAGATGACTATTAGAAGTGAGAAGACTACTAGAAGTGAGAAGACTATTAAAAGAGAGGGGAACCATTTAGAAGTGGAAAGACCATTTGAGGTGAGAAAATATGTTTATGATAAGTGAGGACCAAGAGGTGAGGAGACATGTGAGTATGGTGATTGTAAGGATTGTGTTTGAGAATGAGACGCATTTCATAATGAAATTCACTTGACTATTGACAATATAAGCAACGATGCTTTTGAGTGTTGGGATATGAGGATGACCCATTAATCTATAGAGAGATATTGGGCATAGGTTTGTGCTTTGTAAAAGGTAGTTCATCCTTCATAGGTTGTAGTAGTGATAAGTCACTATTAGGTTATGATTATGTTGGTGGTGAAGGATTACATGGTGAATCTTGTTGTAAAGATGACTCAATGGATGACTCAAGACTTGTTTTTCATTTCACCTTGTTGGGTTGAAGATGTACTAGAACTAGTAATCATCAACAAGAGTGAATAATAGTTAATAAGGTTTGGCTAAAGAATAGACGTCAACTCTAGCAGCAAAAGAGAGAAAGAGGGTGTTCATTTTATGATTTAAAAAAATGACAGATATCACAACCCCTATTTCCGGTGGTCCCCAGACATTATCTGAGCTGCTAGACTAAGTCTGGGGGCCGTTGTACCAAAAATAGGAGAGGAGTTTAGGGCTTGACGAATTTTTCGAAATGAGTGACATTTTAATTTGCATTTTGCTAATTAAAAATACTTAAGGTACTTCGGATGAAGTAGTTAAGTTGTCACGATGCATGGAATTATAAATAGACTATAATCGAGACTAGTAGGAAATAAGAGAAAGATTTACGGAATGTGTTCCATCATTCCTAGACTTAGGCGAAGATAATTGAACGATTCGCGCTTGAGGGGTAAAGAAAGAATGTCGACGATGTTATCTTCAAACGCAACTTCTTCGATGGAGATGTTTCCTATTTGGGCATTGTCCCAAAGGAAATGGTGATATATCTCGATGTGTTTCATCGGAAAGAGGGAAATAAAAAATAAATAAAGATGAAAACAAGCGAAGATGGAAATGACGAGCTTGACAATGTCAAGACAGATGGTGGTTAGCGTACAATGAATAACATCCACAAAGTTGTGTAGCTCTTCTCGAGCATTGTGAATGTTCATAAAACAATTACATGATGAGGTATGAGGTTATCGTAAAGGTGATAGTTGTAAAGGCGTGATTGTTTCATCAAAGAGAAAGAATGTTTTCGTTGAAGAGAAAAGAATGTTTTCATCGAAGAGAAAAGAATGTTTTCGTCGAAGAGAAAGAATGTATAGTTGAAGAGAAATAATGTTTTTGTCAAAGAGAAAAGGATGTTTTCGTCGAAGAGAAAAGGAAGAGTGTTTTAACTTAAGTTGTTAAAAGGCTTGAATATGGATTTTTGGATATGACCTTTAACGTTTGCGAATTGCAAGTTAAAGATACTTGAATATCTCGGATGAAATATTTAAGTTGCAAACCTACTTGAAGGGGTATTAGATTTGCATCTAACTTTTAGTGACAAAGAGTGGATTATTTAGATGAAAGTGAGGTGATGATTAAGGAAATGTGTGAAGGAAGACTCTAGAAGATTTAAGACCATTTTATGACTCTTTTGAAAATTTAGATTAGTGACCCGAACGAGAAGAAAGATATTCCAGTGTGAGAAAATATATACATAGATGTATAACACATATAGATATAAGCATGCTAGTTTATCTAATCATGCATCAACACAATAATCAACAAGATTAATGTGTAAGACTGTATGACATCTAAACCTTATTTGTCATACATCAACCTAACATAGTGTAGGTGCACAATTAACATGTAAGTCATGCAAGATGACGCAAACAAAACATGATAATTTGAAATGTAATCATCATGTAAAACATGTTAGCATTTAGCATTTAGGAGCATGTGTCATTTAGATAAACTAAGAGATATTTTATCTAAATTGATAGAAAAAGACAAACGCCTTTATAATAGACATGCATTTAATTGATATGCAATTAATCGTTGAGCAACAAAATAGTCATGAAATCATATAATTGAATTAGACAGGAGCAAGTTATCATCTTGATGCTTCAAAGCACATATATGAGGTGCATGTTGTCTAGATTGACTAAGGAGAAATCTAATTTCTACTTGCTTAGTGTGAATTCCTAATGAGATACAAAGTTTATCGATGTAGACTATCATTAGGCATATTTAGGAAGAGTCATTTAATCAAATTAGAGAATGAATATGAGACTATCACTAGTGGTGCTCAATTCAGGCTAAACACGACCAGTTTTATGGGTTATACCACGAACCTAACTTTACTCTTAGAAGAAATTCAACCATTAGGTCAAATTGAATTTCTAGTGCAATAGATTCTCCATTAGTCATTCTCATGTTAGACAAAATATAATTCCTATATTTGCCTAATGAAGTGTAGCAAAGATAAAATTTGTATTATCTTTTTATAAAGGGCCTAACATGACTCAACTAACATGCTTTAATTTCGATTCGCATAATCCTAATCAAGACGTGTGGAATTCTAAGGTTAAATGAGAGAGCAAGCAAGTTGTTGCATGTATAAGAGAGAATGAGTCATCTAGGACCTAGGAGTATGCTTAAGAGTGACAATGTGTAATGCTCTACAATGAGAGTGTTCAAAGAATGCACCTTTGCATGTCTTTTATGAAAGAAATCCAATTAAGGTTATTTACCTTAATAGATCTTGTGTTTGTTTCTTTGTAGAAATAAATGATGATTAACTAAAGTTTAGTTACATGTATGTTAGAATTTTAAGCAAGAGATTGACAAGAGAAAGATGTTTAAATCTAATGCCATAGGGCGGATCTACCTAAATCGAAGATGAATCTAGGACGAAGGATCCATCGATCCGTAGAGGTGCCAAATTTGGGCAAGGATCATTTTTCTATTATTTGGGAGATGGTGTTGATATTAGGTTATTAAGAGAAACTTATATAAGTAATAAGGGTTCTCGGTTTGATTTTTCAGAAATGACATCCAAGTCTTGCTTATCAAGTTGAAGTACTTATAAGTTTCCCGATGGAAATTCATAAGTAGTCAATCCTACTTAGAGTGTGTTAAGTTTAGCATGTATAATTTGACCATAGCTAATAACACAAACATTTGAACACTTTAGACTCAATGAAACATCTTCATTGCAAGTGTGAGTTGCAATTTGATGACTAATCTTGTTGTCTTGCAATCGACTTCGTGATTTCATGTAATAACCAAGGATGGTTAAACATGTAGACTCGAAAAAATATCTATGGTCATTTGATTGATATTTTCGTGATCTAGATAAATCCTAGTCTCGATTTCATGTTCATATTCTAATTTTGTAATTAGATTGAATAGTGAGATTGATTATCGTTTGAATAATAATCATCTTCATATTCAAAATCCTCTTACGATCACCTATTGAAAGAAAGCACAAAAATGGTTTGTGGAATATGTTCAATTCTTCCTAATCCTAACCTTAGATGGTTAAAGGGTTCTCATTTGGTGAAGAAGAAATATTATGCTTATTTGATAAAGTAAGAGAGAGTTTTGATGAGAAGATAGTTTGAGTTTTGAGTTGTGCTTTTGAATTGTTTGAGCAAAGTTACATATGTTGTGCATTTGCTCATGTTTGGCTTTTCGGAGATGACGACTTTACCAATTGCATTGCAAGGTAAATTACTTGAATATTTTGGACAAAACATTCAAGTCGTCAATCCTACTTCATTGTGTATTTTATGCATATATTTGCCAAATATTTGGAACACAACTATTGGACAAGTAGACTCAATATGACATCATCTACACAAGTGTGAGTTATGATCCGATGCATATTCTTATCGTCTTGGAAAGGGATGTCGTTATTTTCATATCAATCGAGTGTGATTGAGTATGTAGGTTTAAGATAATATCTCTTGTTATATTTTGATATAATCTTAAAGCTAGACAAATAAGAATCCGATTTCTTGTCCATACTCGAAAACTTGTCAATTAGATTCGATAATAACATCAATCATAGTTTGAATAATGAGTTGATATATATTCGAAATCTTTCTTGACCCTCACGAACACTCTTTTAAAAGAAGACAAATAAAGATTTTCATAGTGTGTTCCACTAATCCTAAGACTAGTTGTAAGTGTGAGGTTGATGAATAATGACAAGTTAATTTCTTACTTCAAGATTGTCATATATTTTGCGTGTGCGAAAAACTATTTGTTGTTATGCATAGTATGCATAGTTTTTGACATTTTATTAGTATATGAATGATTTTTCTAACCATTTTAATACAACACACATCTTTTGTAAAACACTATATGTTTATAAAAAGAATATAATTATGTGTGTGTGTTAGAACAATGCAAGCACAAGCAAAGTTTAAAAATACATTTTCTTTTACTTAATTACCAATGTATTAATACAATCTTTTATTTTGTTTAACCAACCCAAGGTCAAACACCGCAAGATGATGAAAAGATTTAGACATCTTGTTGGAAGAGAGTTGATGTGTTGGAAATATTTTAGTGACGGGTTTTAATATATGATCTTAGGACATTATTTTTCCACACACTTGACAAACTATTAAACTCCCATTCCTAAGTGGGTTACTACACTCAAAATGATCTACAAGATGTTTATGTAACACTTGTAAATATAGTGATCTATGCCTATATGCAATGCACAAACAATTTTGCAACTTAACGCAAGAAATCTAGCGTAATTCTTTCATCTGCTAAGGCTTGTGAGACTTTCTTGTTCCTCTTGAGATATGAAACAAGCAAACAGCAGGTTGCCTGATCTTTATGGTTAGTTCTATTTGTTTGTATATAAAAGACAGCAATGCTTGATGTTGGTTTGAAGTACTGTCTTGAAGCTTTCTTCTTGTTTGAACCCCGGCAGTACTTTTGCCAATAATTTGACTTTGAGGATGAATCTTATGAATTCTAAGTGTGGGAGTAGAGGGAACATCAATGGTAGGATCCATGTTGTTGTAGTCAGCTACTCCACCTTCCTCAGCATCAAAAGAGTTTGTAGAGAAAATACCATCTTTTGGAATATCATCATCAGAATCTGTAGGTGTATTGCCAGTACTTTGAGGAGGTGTATTAGCAGTACTTAGAGTGAAAGTACTGTCAACTTGTTCTTTTCCCTTTGCAATAGATATTCTCCTCTTTTCCTCTTCAAAAGCAATCCTTTGATCATCATTATGAGCTTTGGCAAGAGATTCTTGATGCATCAAACTTACAAGCTCATCATGTAAAGCTTGTTCTTCAGAGGACAATGAAACTTCTTTTGCAGCAGTACATTCCTCTGGATGCATAGGCTGAGCTGTATGAACAATGAATTGCTGGTCATCTAAATCTTCAACATCATCACAAGATATTCCTTGCTCTTTTGAATCAGCATAGTTTTCTTTCCTTACAGGAATGTAATTCATGGATGGAGTTAGAAGGTCAAGATCAAACATCCAATCAGGACCTTTTCCCTTTTGATTCTCCTGATTCTCAAGAAAGTTTACATGAAGACTGTCTTGAACCTTTTCTTGTGAAACCCTGTTTAGACTCTAAAACCTTGCTGTTAGTAGTGTATCCCGACAGGATATCCTTTTCTGACTTGCCATCAAACTTACCCAAATGCGATCTTAGATTTATTGCGATAGTCAGAGAGCATCCAAAAGGTCTCATGAAACTGATGTTAGGAGATCTTCCCATCAAGATTTCATAAGGAGTCTTCATTTGAGGTTTAGTCACCAAAACTCTATTAAGCACATAACAAGCAGTATTGACTGCTTCAGCCCAAAATTGAATAGGTAGAAGGGAGTCTGCTAACATAGTTCTAGCAGGCTTCAATAAGAGTCTATCTTTCTTTCTGCCAACACCATTTGTTGTGGAGTCCTTGCAAATGCTTATTCTCTCTTGGATCCTTTCTTGGACAAAAAACTCGTCATAAGTTGATTCTTGAACTCTGTTCCATGATCACACCTGATGGTCTTCACTTTATGTCTTAGCTTGTTTTCTAAACCCACAATCAAATCATGAAGCATATCATATGTTTCATCCTTGTAGGCCAAGAAAAACACCCAACTGAATTTACTACAGTCATCAGTGACACAGAGCTAGTACTTTTCCTATTTTCACTCTCCACTGAAACAGGTCCATAACAAATCCATATGGGAGCATTCAGAGGTTCTCTGACAGTTCTTTCTTTCATTCTTCTGGCTAAGATGCTCTGTGTGTTTTCCCCTTTTCTACATGCCAAACATGAAGTGATCAAGGCTTGAGTCTTTGAGGTAAACCCCTACCAGATTGCTTTAACCAACTTGTTAGATATTTTGAAGTTGACTGCCCAGTCTTCTGTGCCATAGACAAGCTTCATCCTCTGTTGCCTTTGCAACCAAAAAGTGATTCCACAGAGGGAATAATATTCTTTAGATCCAGCGGTATACTCATTCTTTCTAGGAGCTCTAAGAATTACATTTCTTCATCACAAAACTTGTAACTTTGGAGATAGGATAAGACATTCAGTATCTGTGATAAGATCATTGTGCTTCTTATCATAGATTGTGAAACAGATAATAGATTAAACTTGAGCTCCTCAACATAGATAACTTTCTCAAAGTTAAGCATGATGTCTTAATGGTTCCTTTTCCTGAGGAGTCTTCCACTTTAGAGTCATTTCCAAAAGCCACATAACCACCTTTGCATTCTTTAAATCAGACACTTGTCCTTGTCTCCTGTCCATACTTCAGGAAGCATCCTACTATCATGATGGCATAGTCCTTGAGATCTTCTTCTGGATTGCATGGTACAAACAATTTCAAAGAATTAGACTCTTTTAGGGACCCAAGTCATAACTGACTTGGATACCCCTAATGGAGTTACATACTCAAATTGCTTGAGTGTGTAAGATCCATTATCCCTATTCACAGAATCTAGATAGTTCCCTTTTGGTCTCCATGTTTGTTTTGGATTTATCATTGCACCCTTTTTGACAGTTTGTGGAAGTACTGCTTGGGATCCAATAGTACTTCCTTTCTTTACCCAGATAGATTTAACAATTTTCTTGGGTCTTTGTGGTCTATGAGGAGTCCTTGTGGTAGAAGACCTTGATGATGGTGAAAAGCTTGAGATTCTAGGTCTTCTATTATCCATCCTTGGATAATAACTTCCATCAGTACTTCGTGAAAGTACTGCCTGTGGTACTCTAGATCTAGCAGTACCTTGATAAGTCACATTAGCAGTACTTTTTGAAGGTACTGTTTGTGTTATTGTTGGTCTAGCAGTACTTATCAACCCATCCCTTGTAAGTACTGCTGATGACTAACAAGGATCTCCTTTGGTGAGGGTACCTAGAGTTTCTTGAGAAATTACTATGGTTCACTCTTTGGATGTTGTTCCAAACTGGTCTTGTTTCCCTTGAACCCTGTGTTCCCTTAGGTTTATGAGTTTGGGTGTGTTTGAAGGTTCTTTCATGTAGATTACAGTCCTTAATAAGGTGATTAGGACTGTAACATACAAAACATAATTTACCCCCTTTGTTCAAGTCCTTTGTCCTAGTTTCTTGGGACCAACAAATGTTTTTGAAGGTTTGGTTGACATGTTTTTAAAAGATGTTTCATATTCTCTGAGTTTAAAGCAGTTTCCTTTTACTTTCTGAAACATCAGTCTCTTCATCATCACAATAACCAATCTCTATTATGACTGTATTTCTATCAATTGCTGCTTGAATGATTTTGTTTTCTCTTGGATTACAACTTTATTCCTAATGGCTAGTTCATCGATCCCTGTAAAGAGAGGGACATTTGCCTAGATGGGAATAATTGTACCTGTAGGTGGAGGTACTGCTTTGTAGGCCTTTTCTCTTTTGAAATTTTCGTACGCAGAATCAGTCAAAGTTTCATCCCCAGATGAAATGTTACTTTCCATACTATTGCTAGACTCAATCCCAAACCCTATACATGACTTATCAGACACATATCTTTGTTTGTTTAGGACTTCGTTTTGAAGTACAGAAGCATTTGACCATTTCTCAAGTTTTACTTTGAAATCTTCTCGTTCTTTTAAGGCTTGATTTAATTCCTTTTGTTTTTTTCTAGTTTCAAATCTCTTATCTTTAAGAATATTCCCATGTGTTTCATACTTATCACCCCATGCATATTCATTCTTTTCATGTGTTTTAAGCATGACCTCTAATGACTCTAAGCTCATTTGATATCCTAGAATTTCAGTCCTAGCTCTTTGAAAATTATCTCTTTCTTTTTGATAGTTTTCAAGCAACAGTTTATAAGACTTACTACATTTGGAACAGTAAGGTACCTCTGAGTTTGTAGCCATTAAAGCTAGAGATACTGGTGCATCATCAGCTTTGTTGCTCCAGTCAAAATCATCAAGTCCATCTTGTCCAAAGTGCATGTGCTCTGCATCAAACTCAATGCTCCAATTCATCTTGTTCACTCCAGTCAATGCCATCATAGCATATGTCACTGGTTCAGCATCAAATTCTTGCGTCCAATAATATCTTCATTGTTGTCTGTTTGCCCCAAGGCTTTTGAGTTTGTATCTTCAAATAGCCAAATCTATTTTCATTACGACCATTTGCTTGTTTTCCTGGTATTTAGCAAATCTACACTCTCTAGCAATATGACCTAACTTTTTGAGACAGTTAAGCATTCAAATTTTTGATTATCAAAGTAATCCCATTCTTGGGCTGAGGCAATGGATCTTCCGTTTTCCTCATAAACTTTTATCCGTGCTGTTATCATAAGCCACTTGCATGAATGTCAATTTCTTCATGCATCTCATCATTTGAGAGGTCTTCATCATCATGAGTTGTGGGCATAGATGCTTGTTGAGCAAAGAAGGAACATATGATCTCTCATCAAGAGCGAAGGACTAGAAAGGATCGTGGCATGAGAAGAGGTCGTCACTCCACTTCTTCTTCATCTGCCTTCGACGAACCGTCCTCCTCTCATATTAACATTGATGATGATGGAAATGGCAAAGGAACCTCGCGTGCAAGCACTCCTTCTCCCATTCGCTTTGTTAACTCCCTAACAAACAACGTTCCTCAAGTCTTTCAAACCCCACCTAACATTGACCCTCACTTGGAACCATTTTATACCAGCCAAACAGAAATCATCAACTGTCAAGTTCAGATTCGAGATGAGCATCGTGGTGGATTAAGGTCAATCGGGAAAAGCCTTAGAAACTTGTGGAAGAACATGATTAAGTACTTAAACCTATTCTATTTAGTACTAAATTAGAATGTAGTACATGCAAAATAACTTGCCTTGGATGATCATTTCATTTTTATCATCCTAAACACTTGTTTGCATGCACCTTGATACACTATGATTACTTGTATGACACTATGCATGCTTATCTCTTAGTCAACATGTGCTTATTCAATAGAATTTGGAATAATTGATTTTGTGAATTTGACTATTAAGTATTAGATGATTCATGATAAAATAAGATTGACTGAAAAATAAAAAATCTAGAAAACTTTTTCTGTACAGGGCTTACAGAAAATCAGGAAAAACTAGAAAATTTTCGAAAATTTCCTTTCTGCTAGAGACCGGCCGGTGCCCATAGACAAGAGAGCGCGTAACCTCTAATATATCTATCGTACTGCCATTTATTATATAGGACCATTAGCGCATCAGGTCACTAAACTTCATTTTCTACTTGACAACCCTGATGTTCCCTAATGCAGTATGATCTACTTCCTCACTAGTCACCCGTAGCTACAAAATTATTTGCATTTTTACTAAACCCCCTTTGAATCTATCCTCTAAATCACATAGCTTTTCTACTTCTGACATCCATATACTTACCTAATTAAATAATTCCATCCTTCCCACTCTTGCTAACTCATCTTCATCTACTTCAAGCATCTTTCTACCATGGTCGCGACATCTACTTCCGCTTCGCTATCCAACCTGTGCTTTAGAGAATCTAAACTCACCAACTATTCTCCCCCAAAACAACTAATTCTTGTATGATCTAACAAACATGATATCGATGAAAACCTCACTATACCTTCTCCTACCACAACTACTTCACATCATCCAACTCCTCAAATGGCACCATCACAAAATCTCCTATTAACACAATCTAGCACCTCACAAGCACATCACTCACATACACTTCTATATCAATCAAATCACATCAATTTCTCCCATCCACTCTAATGAACAAACATACTCCTCAACCCTTGACCCTTTGCTGACTAACACGCTCAATGTTCCCTATACCACTCAAACACCTACACTCCACACACCAAAGTCACCTTCTATTAATATCACAGCTCTCATTGCGTCACCATTTGAAACACCTTGAAACTCCACTCACCACACATCTCCACCACAACCAGCAACCCACCAACATCAAGGGGTCATCCTCTTTACTACAACTATACATACACTACCATGGGTTCAAAACATGCATATGTTGTTCTCTAACAACCGAACCTCTTTTCTTAACCTTATAAGAGATCCCAACATAACATGCGCGTCGTTTGCTCACATGCTCGAGTAGTCTTTTTACTACCCGCAATCACCTTACACTTCCACCTCCATCCTTGAAATTTTTTCAAACTATATCATAACGTATCACCCTATCACCTTTTGCTTAAAATTTGTCGCCTATACAATCATGAATTATCTAAGCATTTTATTTTCTCTGTTACTCTAGCAATTGTAGTTGACAGCCTTAATGGACTAACTGTTATCCTTGTTCTGTCCTATATAGCTATGATATTGTCCATATGTATGAGATCAATTATTATGTTTACTTTTGTATGAGTTTCTTAATTAGTGAATGAAACTCTTTATGGTAGATATCTATTTGGAATTATATCTAGACTTGAAGATTTGGTCTGGCACTTGTTACCTCTATACCTTGTTTGTAGGCAACAATTGTTTCGTGAGAAGATCAGATTCTGCCTGGTGCCGTGGTTGAACAGAACGAGGTGGGAACCACACAGTCGAAAGGGGTAGATCTTGTAGTATCGCGACGTTCTTTCCTTTTCTACAAATATACTCCTATAACTCACACAACACACACACAGTGTATCCGACGAGTGAGAGTGTGATACTATTTGTGATATATGAGTGGGAGACTCGACATTCTCTCGTATACATCTAATTACGATGAGTGGTTTGAGTGTGTCAGTTGTAAGTGATCGTAGGGTAGTTTATAAAGACACATGAGATAGTGGCAGAGTGCTCATGCACACATTTAGGGTGAGGTTAGTGAGTAGAGTGTATTCTATGGGACTATATACTTAAGGGATCATCGCAGAATAGTAGGTGCGTAGATAATGAGAGCACTAGGGTTGTCGTTGTATTTATTCATGGTGGTTTTACAGTTGTATTGAATTATTTTTCAGTTGTATGATTGTAATTATATTGAAAATTAGGTAATTATATGTGATTAAATTTTGGTTGGATATTATTTTATTTTTAATGTTGTGGGTATTGATTTTTGGTTGTATTTTCATGTTAAGTTTAAATTTTTTATTTTTAATATTGTATTAATGTTATATTTGTTGAAATATATTTATGTTTATTTTTATAATATATTTGATTATTTTTTTACAAAATTTGGTATGAGGAAAATAATTGTAATTAAGTAAATTAATTTGAATTTTATAAGGAGCCGTAGTCCTACTAGCGGCCTCCCCCTTATAGGGATGGCGGCCTCCAGATATATCTGGGACCGCCGGGACTGTCCTTAGTGACCGTTGGGTTTTCCTGCCTATAAATACTGCTCCATTCCTAGCATAAAAATATTCCTTTTTGCACGAATTTTTCTGACAACTTTCTATCTCTAAAAACATTCTTTCTCTCTCTAAATCTCTTGATCACTAACATCCTTTGATCTTGTTTCAAGTGATCTAATCTCATCTCATCCATCTCATTCTTCTATCAAGTGCAAGAGAAGAACATTCGTATTCGCCAAGAAACAAATTGTTATTTAGTGATCTCTCCTCTCTTCTTCTAAGTACCAAATCTATATTGTAATTATCTTGTGTAATTGTGTGATTCGGATTGTGTGTAAATCCGATAGTGTAGATCTTGTGATTGTATATTGCTTGTGAAATGGTAGATTGGTTCTAGCTAAGATTAGGACTCGACATTTAGCTTAGTGTTGGAAAACAACGCAAGCGACATGTAACGTTTTTTTCTCCGCCGTAAAGGGAGCTTGGTGACATTGTGAAATAGCGAGTAGGATACTCGGGGATAAGTTGGGCGAAAGGTGCTTCGTTGTCGCACCACTATAAAATCTGGCCGTCTGGTGTGATTGTTCCTTTCAGCTTAATCTCTTTATATTATTGTCATTGTCCATTTAAACGTTTATATTAGATGTTATATTCATGGTTCATATTGTTGATTGATATAAACATACAACCTCGAAATCTAATATTTTTTGAAAGCCCAACTTTTAAAACCGTATAACGAACTTGAAACTATTCACCTCCTCCCCCCCTCTAGTTTCCTTCCTCAAACGCTAATCACTTAAGGTATGTATAAACAATCCATTAAACATGATTAGTGATCAAGAAAATGATTTTTCTCCTTAACCATCACATTTCTACAAAACTATCTTTTACAAACTACACAAAATAGTTTTATTAATAAAAATAATGTTTTATTTAAAAACATAAATTTTGAATTCAGTTTTTCCCCCCAAAACAAAAAGTAACATACCAGGATCAACCTTCCCCATAAAAAGACAAAAATCAGAGCATCAGTCTAGTGGCGGCCCCCAGATATATCTGGGACCGCCGGGACCGCCACCAGATGCCATTGGGATTTCTTGGCTATATATACTGCACCATTCTCAATAGAAAAACATTCCTCTTTGCACATATTTTTCAAATTTCTCTCTCTCTCTAAAATCTTTTTTCTCTCTCTAAATCTCTTGATCACTAACATAGTTTAATCTTGTTTCAAGTGATCAAATCTCCTCTTCTATCCTTCTATCCTTCTTCCTTATTCCTTCTTATATTAAGTGAAAGAGAAGAACACTCGTATTCGCCAAGAAACGAAATGTTATAAATTAGTGATCTATCCTCTCTTCTTCTAAGTTTCAAATATCTATTGTTATTATCTTGTGTGAGTGTGTAACATCGGATAGTGTATAAATCTGATAATGTAGATCTTGTGATTGGTTAGTGTCGGTGAAGTTGTAGATTGGTTCTAGCTAAGATTAGGACTCGACATTTAGCTTAGTGTTGGAAAATAACATAAGCAACGTGTAAACGGTTTTCTCCACCTAAAGGGAGCTTGTTGACATAGTGAAATCTTGAGTCGGATACTCAGGGAGTGGAGTAGGGCAAAGAAGAGCTTCGTAGCCGAACCACTATAAATCTTGGTGTTGTGGTTTGATCGTTCTTTCCCTTATCTTTTCTATTATGTTTTGTATATTACTTATTGCTTATATTGTGATTGTGTATAGATAGATTTATTGATTGGTTCATATTGTTGGTTGGTTGAAACATACAAATCGAATCTAGTGTTTTTATAACCAAAGTTTTAAAACGTAGATAAACTTGTAAATTATTCAACCCCCTTCTAGTTTCCATAATTGGTATCAGAAGTCGAGGTCACTCAAGATTTTTAAAATAAACTGTATTTTAAAGCTTGGATCGATCTATGAATTCTGACACATATCTAGAAGGGCAATCCATGCAAAGACCGCCACTCTTTGAAAGTGATAGTTTTATTTATTGGAAAAATAGATTCGAAGCATATGTTAAATCAACAAAATCCGGAAACCAAACTAGATGAGGTTATCCCTTTTGAAAAATAAAGTGATGATCTTAAAAAGATGCTTGCGAAAAATAACGAAGCCAAAATGGTTATTTATAATGCTTTGCCAAGAAAAGAATATGAAAAGATTTTCATGTGTAATACGGCAAAAGAAATTTGAAAAACTTTGTTAATCACCCATCAAGGTAATAGCCAAGTCAAAGATAACAAGGTTGACCTTTTGGTACAACAATATGAACAATTCGTCATTTCTAAAGAACGAATCTATAGTAGTGCATTTGCTAGATTTTAATACTATTATGAAACTATATAAAAAATCCTCTTGATGAAGGTTATTCTAGCAAGAACTATGTTAGGAAGTTTTTAGGGATCTACATCCTAAATAGAGAGCAAAGGTCACGGCGATTGAAGAGTCGAAAGATTTGACATCACTATAACTTGATGAACTCATCGGAAACCTTAAAGTTCACGAGATGATCATCAAGAAAGATTCCGAAATTGTTAAGGCTAAAGGAGAAAGGAGATCTCTTGCTTTAAAGGCTAAAAATGAATCTAGTGATGAAGAATGTTCGAATTTCAGAAGTGAAGACGAAGAATACGCCATGGCGGTTAGAGACTTAAAGAAGTTCTTCAAAAAAAGAGGTAGGTTCGTAAGACAACCTAGGAACGAAAAAAAGACGTTTCAAAGAAGTCGAGACAACAAGAACGACAAAAGTGATAGGAAGTGTTTTAGATGCGGTGACCCAAATCATCTTATTAGAGAATGTCCAAAACCACCGAAAGACAAGAACCAAAGAGCATTCGTCGAAGGTTCTTGGAGTGATAGCAGTGAAGAAGATGATGAAAAGGCTAAAGACGAAACGTGTCTCGTGGCTCAAGAATTAAATGAGGTATGTTCCTATTCCTCTTACTTTATCGATGAAAATTCATCAATAGATGATTCGACTTTAGATAATGAATTTGATCAACTTTGCAAGATGAGTTTAAAAATAATCACAAAGAATAAACAACTAAAACACCGTAACCAAAAGGATTATCCTCGTTCTAAAACACCGCAACCAAAAGGAAACGTTGGTTGATAAAACCAACCTTATGGATATCCTGTAACTTGGAAGAACTTCTAACCTCAAAGTTACATACCATGGGGAATGTGTTCTTTATTTCCTCATCCTAATCCATGCCAACAAGCAAGGGATGTTTTGGCATAACAACTTTGGACCCATGAGATATTGGGGACCAAATGTTTGAGTTATTGTCTTATATAAATAGATATGCCTTAGAGTCGACATGGAACCCGATGAGTGGATAAAAGATAGTGGATGCTATAAACACATGACAGGTAACCGAAAGCTCTTCTCAACCTACAAGGCATACAACGGAGGTAACGTCATTTTTGGTACTAATCTTCGTGGTAACATCATTGGCAAAGGTACGATTTCTAATGACTCTCTCAATATAAATAATGTAGAACATGTTGATAACTTAAGATTTAACTTACTAAGTATAGGTTAAATATGTGATAATAAATGTAGAGTAACTTTCTCTGAACATGATAGTAAAATCACTAAGGATGGTAAGATTATAGGTAGAGGTATTAGGAATAAAGGCTTATATGTGATGAAATTAGGATATAAGCCTAAAGACAAAATTTATCTTGCAAAGATTGATGAAAACTCCATTTTGTGGCATAGGAGATTAGGTCACGCTAATATGCGAGCATCTAAGTAATTAGTTAGAAACATACCTAAGCTTAAGTTTGATCAACATTTTTGTGATGCTTGCAAAATTGGAAAACAAGCTCACGCTAGTCACAAAGCTAATAATATAGTCTCTTACTTTAAGCTGTACAGAAAGGAAGGGCTTATCCCATTGTTCTAGAAAAATAAGCTATGAGAAAACCAAAACTAATCAAAATTAAAAAGTGAAAGATATTCTAAAGAGCTTATGATATGCTTAATCTATAAATGAAAAGAAACTAAAGCTTAAACTACTTTTATGCTACTGAAATTGATCATGAAATAAACAAACTCAGGAAATAAGCAAAGTAACACAAAATCCAAGTAAGCTAAAAACCTTAATAAGCTAAACTAGACTCTAAAAACTTTCAGGACTTACTAACCTACTTATTATCCATCTAAATGAACTATAAAATCTAGACTTATAAGCTATTAACAGATTTAAATCCTAAGGACTCTAAGAACTGTTTTTGGATTTTTCAGGCTTGTTATGACCTTTTTGACATCTCTTTAGATGTAGTCTAAATTAAACCAAGAAATAAGCTAGAAATTTCAAAATTGAGACATACATCATTAAGCTATATTAAAACTTAAATCCTACTGAATTTAATAAGCTAAATCTTAAAATAACTGTTCTAGAATTACGCTTAGAACACTCAGTACACTGAGTGTTAGTAACTTATAGTTAAAAATTCAACAGTAACATTCGCGTAGAGAACTGCTGATGCAATTTGATTTTTAAGAACATGATTTTAAGCTTATGAATTAAGCTAGAAAATGAAAACTAAAACTGATTTTAAGATAAGCTATAACTAAATTTAATACTACTTGAACTCCTAGCTTAAATCTAAGCTAGCAGTACTAACTGATGAAAGCAGTACTAACTTGGAAGTTAGTAAATAGGTAGTGTAGAAAGTTCAACAGAAATAACTTCATGTAATACTTCTATGCAAGATTAAGAGTGCACTAAAACCAAAAACACTCCATAAAAAACTCATGACAGAATTTGAGAAAAGCCTTTTAAGGAAATCTAATGAAAAATACTTAAATACCAGATTAAAAACTAGCTTTAAAACAAACTTAGCAATTAAGATTAAACAACTGAATGATAGTAAAATTAAATATCTTAACATTAAACTAATATTTTTAGATTAATGAGTTTTATGACAGAAATGATACCTAAAAGATTCTATAACTACTTAAGCAAAAACAGATGAAGACAAACAACTAATAAGCACTAGAAGAGATATTTAAACACTAAATAGCAAAGAGAATAAGCAAATAAGCAATATTAAGCATATAAGCAATAACTAAGCAATTAAACTGAAATTAGAGACAAAAGAGAAACTTACTTGGATTCCTTTACTAAATAATAGGAAACCAATAAGGCACTACAAAGCTCGTCTAATCTAGCTTATGAAATAATGCTAGAGTATAAGTCCTATGGGATCTCTTCCAAGTTAGAACCCTTACCAAAAGCTCAAATCCATTAAGATCCATAATAATTTAACTGATCTTAAGGCTTAATAAGATTTAATTCCGAGAATAAAAACAGCTCTTATTTCATCTAATATACTGAAAGAGCTTAAATGAGCTTAGTTGAGATAATTTTAGGCTTATTAAGCGAAGCTTATGAATTTTTTGTAAATGATAGCTTAGAAATGAGATTTAAAAACACTAAAAACTGAATTTCATTAATTACAGAAGCTATTACAATACTTTAAAAGAGGAAATTACATTTACAAATTACGAATTTAAGCTAAAAAATAATAAAAACAAAAACTCGTGACTACTAAAACCTAGATGGTTTGTTTGTGAGAAGTTGAGGTCATTTTTTAGTGTCCCAAGCATCAGCTTCTAGGAGTATCACTTGCCTTGCTCTCCAAACTTTTAATCTCTGCATTCATTGCTTTAATCATTATGAACTTCAATCGTGTCCGTTTGATCAAGATGTGTGACACCACTATTTGTAGCTTCCTTATCATTGATTGACGTGGCATGACTTGGAAAGCTGGATAAGTATTCCTTGATTAGACTAACTTATCCATGCCATCTTGGTAAGAGAGACCTTGGAATGTCTTCCGTAACCCTTTAATTTTCAATGCCCCTTGTTTTATTAAACCAATGGGAGTGAAATCGGGAAGACGGTTGAATATAAAAGGGTATTCCTGCCTATTTTTCGACAGTTAAAACTGTTTGAACTTTGGGAAGTTTACCAATTTGGTCCTGTGTCTTTCATGTTCTCCTCTCTCAAGTTAAAATAACTATTTCGATGAAATGCGAGAATGGCCCTTGGAGCAGTAAAAAGGAAATGAGCTAATGCATTTTGTAGCTCTTCTAGCTACGTCTGTTGTAACTCTTCTTGATTCTTGTGTCTGTGTTTGCTCGCTTTTGATTGTTTTCTTGATTTTTTTTTACTTATCCATACCTGCACACACAAAACACAAATGCAAGCATATTTTTGCCATTTTTTGGTCTGTTTTGGGTTTAATTGGGTTATTTTAGGTACAAACGGATATGTGTATTTTACACTTATCAAAATTCCCCAAACTAAACGATTGTGTGTCCTCACGCAATATCACATGCCTTATAACCAAATACCTCGAAAATTCCCCAAACTAAACCTTTGAAAAGTAGCAAAGATTTTTGATTGAGAAATTAAAAGATCACAAGTTATAAAACACCCGACTTCCCTTTTCTAAGATTTTTCTCTTTTTATGATTTTTCTTGATAATTAACTACCTAACTACAACTTATTTGTGTTGACATAATGTATTGTTTTCATTACCTCATTGGTAACTTTGAGGATCATAGAACAAAAAGCACAATTAAGTGTCTAAAAGATAACTTCGAGCATCAGTCCCCGATTTGTCACTTCTCCCATTCCATGCATAAAAACAAGATCACTGTAAATAACAAGTCATGACACATAACACTACTCATAAATACTAATTGTTTACTTACTTTCCTCCACTCAAATCCATAACTTTTGATCCTCAGATTTACTTAAGTCATATACCCGAAGGCTCTTTAAGACTTGTTTCGATACTTATTAATTCCAGAAATAAAGTGTAATGGTAAGAAACTGCAATAATTAGCTCCTAGCCCTTTTCAAAAGATCAAATGCAATCAAGATTAAAGTCCACATCGAGGGCGATGACCAATTTGGCTTTTATAGGCAACTTAAGCAAGGCACCATTCCATGTCATATACACCGAATGCTCTTAAAGACATGAATTCGACCAATCTTATTTATACCTATACCCTTAGCTCTTTAAGGCTCAAAACAAGACAAAAATAAGCAACATTTTAAACTCAGTCCTTTAGGTAGGCTAACAACATCGCCACCCTCCCGACAAATATAGCAAAACGTATTTCGACTTCGATTATATAAAGTATGAAACCGTTCCTTAAATCTCGAAGCCACATCGAAATCGAGTCGACTAAGGTTTTCTACTTATTATGACACCGACTCTAACCTTAAAAATGAAAACTCCAACATCTCCACATCCTCCGTACACGTATGAAGAATATGGCATAGATACTTATTATTAATTTTTTTTTATTATTAATTTATTTTTTTTTTTTTTTGCAATTTTAAGCCAGTTAAAGTATTCCTATGTGTACTCATCTTAATCACAAAGTAGCTTAAGAAACTTCTATTAACTAATTATTAACCAAAAAAACCAACAACTTTAATATTAAACATTTATATATATAGGTTGAAAACAAGCTAATGGGAGAAAAAAAGCCACAAATTATACATAGGAGCTTAAAAGAAATCCAACTATTCTACGTTTAGCATAATGACTTATAAATAACACACAAATCATTTCTTGTTCTTCACAAAAGAGAATTTTGCAAATGCTTCGAGCCCTATATAAAATCCAACTCGGGTTCATATTTAAAATCTACTTGAGATAAGCACAAGCTATCATTTACAAATGATTCAAGTCTATCATATTTAAAGTCTACGAGAGACCTAAATCACAAACTATCATCATTAATGTTAAGGTAGAAAGCTAGAACTCTACACGTAATACGATCGTGGTCAAAATGACTCTTTATATTCTTACAGCGGAAAACCTACATTTTGTTGACATAACACAATTTATTTAAAGTGACACACAAAAAGCAAGTACATCAAATCGACTGATCCCATCCCCAAACTAAAAACTAAAACAATGTCGCTTCAAGTTTAAAGTGGGGTAATCTACGTAAATCAAAGCCGTTTATGAGGTATGGCAAAGAGAAAAGTAATCAATTATGATGAAAGGATATGGATCTCCCCAAACAAAATCACACAAAAGAGGAGAAGCTCGATTTGAACGGACAATCAACCGTACAATTAGAGACTTCCAAAGAATAGTTGGTAGGATCCTGGCAAAAATCACACACAAACATCGAGAAACGGAAAGAGAACAAGCCCTCTTTCAACACACACACTTAGATAAGAAAGAATAAAAAGGGGGGGGGGGGGGGGGAAAAAGGGAAATAGAAAGGATAGGCATGGGTGAATTCCCATGAAGCGGCTTTTTTTTATCACCCGATGTCGCAAGCTCGACTGCGAATCCCTGAATTATTTGTCCTTAGGGAAAGTCTGGGAGGTCCGGATAACCAATGGTGGTGTATCCCCTCCATAGTAATGCTTCAAACGGTGGCAGTTGACTTTGAATTAACTACCATCGCAGAGACAAACTTTGCAGTGCCCTAAGGATAAATTTTCAGTGATTGTGAAAGGTCCGGACCATCGGGACTTGAGCTTCCGGAGAAAATCTTTAATCGGAGATTGAAAAGCAATACGTGATCACCACATTGAAGATTCGGAATCTTAATCTTGGAATCGTGTAGCTTCTTATGTCCTTCCTCCTTATAGTTAGTTAATTCTCTGTAAGCTTGATCACGAAGTTCGCTAAGTTCATTAAGCTGAAGCTTTCGATGATCGCCCGCGGTCTTTAAATCGAAGTTGGCATGCTTGAGAGCCCAATATGCTTTGTGTTCTAGCTCAACTGGTAAGTGACACGCTATCATAGACTAAACTTATACTGGAGTACATCCAATTGGAGCTAGTAAGCATTCACTAAAAGCCCATAATGCATCATCTAGTTTGTCGTACCATGAGGCGATCGGATTCTCTTGACCGTCCACTCCAAAATTCCTTTTGAGACCTCGATTCGTGCTTCAACTTGACCACACGTTGAGATGTAAGGATTCAAAAGACGATGGGTGACACCCATAATTTAACATAACTTTATCAAATTTGTCCCGTACAAAAATGGGTCCCACTATCGTGCTATGATTGCTCTCACTGAGCACCGAATCGGGAGAAAAGGATTTAAATGAACTTAACAACTACCCTAGGATCGTTGGTAAGGGAGCGCTTTCGCTTTCAACGTACTTGGGAAAGAGAGTCGACTGCTACTAGAATATATTTGTTACCCCTAGATACGGAAAATTCCCAAAAATAAAATCAATTCCCCATAAATCAAAAATCTCACACAAACTTGTATTGCATTTTGAGGCATCTCATCTCTTAGGAGAATTTTGCCTTGTCTTTTGACAAGCATCACAAGTTTTGAGACAAATTCCGTAGGCATCCTTATAAATGGTAGCATAAAAACCGCATCAAAAATCTTCTTGGGCGTAAAGTTGCACCGTAGTGTCCCCCCGGTGGGTCCCACTATGAATAGCTTCAAGAATTTTCGAAAGCTCTTTTTGCCATCTACACACCGTTCGGATATTATTTGTCCCACAAGTCTGAAAAGAAAAGGTCACTCCCACAAATAGTGTTTACACTTAAAGAACTTGTTTTTTCTCTTGAGTTTACAATTCCGTTTTAATGAATTTCCCCGCGTCGTTAGTTAGCAAAATTGGCTAACCACGTTATACTTTGGTCTTTTGGAAGTTAACACACGTTAAAGTCTCTAAAAGGAAAAGTCCTCGGTATCACTTTTTGGATCAAAAACATTATTCGGTAAGGGTTTTCAAGACGAGAGAGTTGATCACTGCATAGTTTACACACCTTTGGTATCTGATAACCTAAATCAAATTCCTAAAAGAAGTAATACCCATCGAAGCATCGTGCTTTGGTGGCGTCTTTCTTGTTGAAAAGGTATTTCAAAGCCGAGTGGTCTGTATAAACAGCACTTTTGTACTGATTATATATGATCAAACTTCACAAATGCATAAACAACTGCATAGCATTTCTTTTCGTGTTGTAGTGTAATTCGTTTCTGCTTCATCAATTCGTCTTGCAGTGTAATGAATGTGTCAGAAATGCTTCTCAATCCTTTGCCCTAAGGACCGCAATACCGATTGCAATATATCACTTGCATCGCACCATTGATTTCAAAGTGTTGGTCCCAATTCGGAGCAATTAGAATTGGAGCTTTCGGTTAGTTTTTCTTATTTTCAATGTTAGAAAGGCTAGAATGCAATCTTCCGAAAAAATGACATGAGTGTTCTTTTCTAAGAGATTGTTCATTAGGGTCAGAGTTTTGGATAAAGTCTATGTAACTCTTCGATAGATATCCAGCATGGCCCGAAGAAAACCTCGAATTCCATGACGGTTGACATATGATGAAAGCTTAGAAATTACTTCAACTTTAGCCTTATCGGCTTTCAATTCCTTTTCTATAGATCTTATGTCCCCTAAAACTATGCCCTCTTTTATCCAATGAAAAGGCTCTTTTCCCAATTTAGTGCTAATTTGGTGTCTTCACACCTTTTAAAGCATTTGAACTAAATTGTGCAAGACACTAGAAAAAGAATCTCCAAAAAACTGAAAAATCGACCATAAAGACTTTCCAACGTTTTTTTCTATCATATCGTGAAAATGGCCGTCATACAACGTAAGGAAAGTTAACCTTAGGTGCATTGCACAAACGAATGGCTAAACGACGTTACTCCAAAGTCCGTATGTGGCACTTAAAAGTATTTTTCACTTGATCTTAGGATCAATATGGGATTTTTTGAAAAATACCTGAAAAACCATTTCAAAACAATAAAACTCTTTGCCAATCGTAATCGCTCTAACAATAAGTTCCATGAAAGGTAACAGGAAAATGGTCTTATACAGATTGCTTCTTTAACTTTCATAATCGAATAGCAAACGTCCCATCCCTATTACTAATCTTGTAGCACCGGCTCATTTTCTTCATTATGTGACAACGTCAACCACCTTTTTTAGGAACACAATGGAACTGGACTAACCCATGGACTAAGTCCGAGATTAGAATAAATCAATCCTGCTCAAGAAGTATTCTACTTCTTTCTTGAAGACGACAAAGGATTTTAGTGTTAACCCCCTTTGATATTGACATAAGGATGTTAATCATCATTCTAAAAGGATTTGTGTTGAGCAAAACCCACCCCTCTGGATCAAGCCCCTCGATATCAGCAAAGTATTCCAAGCAATTGCTTGTATTTCTCGTTTTTTCAAACATTTAATTGATTGAGGTCATATCCATGTCTCAAATCAATATGAAGAATTATTACAGGAAAGCTTGTATTTTCCTCTAAAAACGCATATCGAGATGCGTAGTAACACTTAAGTTCGACTTCGGGAAGTTCAACTTTTGGCTCATAAGAAGTAGCATATTCGACTGAAGACTTCTGTGGTTCAACAACTTTAAGATCTTTTTGAAGTTCTGGTAAATAATCACCATGGTTTGGGTGAGGTAATGGATCATTGTTGAGAAGTGCCTCGAAGAATTATAATTGACACGCCTCGTGAATCATTCTACTTTTAGCATTGAAAAATTGGTGAAACTGGTTCATCAACGATTGCTATAAAAGGCTCGGCTTCTTCAAAGAAGTAGAAAATCCCGCTTTCCATCAAAGTAGTGATTGTTGAGATGAAGTATAAAAAATTGATTGAAGTACGGAGAAGGAATGTTGTAAGCAACGGAATCAGAAAGCCAACATTGATACTTCTTGTGAGTACTCTTCACAAGTGACCAACGATAAGAACAACTTTTTTCAATGATATCGAGATTGTTGTAGAAATGAAAGGTGCATCACCCACATTTAAGGTTAAACAACGAATGATCATCATTCCTAAGAGTAAATCTCTCCTCGTAAAACCTCGATTAAAGCATGAGCCTTCCTAAGAAAGTGTCGCCCGATATCCAACGGTACTCGAGGATCGGCTTATAAAATAAGAACCAACAAAGTCGGCGAGAACAGTAAACTTCCCTACTTTGACAAAAACATTTTCAGCAACACCGGTTTTATGGTTTTTGAAACTGTACTGTCGGGCTAATTCTAATACCTTTTAGGTTTCGATTAAGCCTGAGAGTTGAAGCTTTTTCCAAAGATAAAGGCATGAGATTGATACCTTGAGAGCACCTAAATCGGCAAGGCCAAAGTAACTATCGAACTCAGAAAAATCACAAGGAATGAGAAATCGACTCGTGGTCTACCCTAGCTTTTCTGGAAGCTTTTTAAGGACAACCGCACTAGACTATTTTTTCATTCAACGTTGATTTTGTGTTAATTCATTCAATTTTCTTTGTATTTAACATCTTTTAAACATCGGATCAAACTTTTTGCATATGAATGAGAGCATCCGCAAACATAGCTAAAATGAAGATTACGGAATGATTTCCATAAACTTTTAAGCTAGGAATCATCCTTTCACGAATTTTCTCTTTGTTGAACTCGATGGGTAAGGTCAATTAGGTTTGGTTTTGTTAGAAACGAAATAAGTTCTTTGATTGTTCTTTGTCTTTGTTTGTTCATGGACTAATGGAGGAAGTTGGAGTTTATCCGTTGCTTGGTAGCCCGTAGTCCATTGTCACCGCAATCACTTTCCATTTTCCCACCACGCGCGGTGGAATCGGAGTCCATTGGTATGAAACCACCACTACGAGTTTGTAATTGCCTTGGCTTCTTCCTATGGTTTGGAATGGTATTTGCTTGGTAAGAACTTGAACTGAGGCGGGTGCTATGAAAACTTGCCATGAAAACCGAGCAATCATTTATCTTGAAAAATTTATCTTGCTTCTTTTGAGACACATTGTAAACTCTTTGAAAAATTCATTGAAAAATATCCAACTTCATTTGTAAATTATTCATGTTCGCATCTTATCTTTAGAGAATAAGTTTCAAATTCCTGTTTTAGAAACACACTATTTGTTGGAGGTTGGTAAGTAAAACTTCAATTGGTTGGTGGTTGATTGGTTGTGTTTTGTAGTGGTGGAGCTTGTAAACTTGATTTTTGGTTGTTTTGACGGTTGTTTGATTAAGAGTTTTCCTCTACGTTTTGGTAAAGTAAGAAATTGGTTCCTTGATAACGGTTTTGGTTGGTTTGGACATTTTTGATTGAAACCCGGTGGTCTCATTTGACTTGCCAAATTGGAAGGTTGGTTTCTTTGGAGAAAATTACCAACGGCTGCGGTTTTGTTTGAAATGTTTGGATATTATCTTGAAAAACTAGAGAAGTTCGTTTCCACCGTCGATTCAACGGACAAAGTTAAAATGGTGAGACGATCCACAAGGTTACACATACTTGCTCCTCAACTCTTTGAACGGGTGAAGGAGTAGTAACAACTAAAGCTTTCATTTCATTCAACATCTTGTTCATCTTGATAGTCATCTTATCCTCGAGAGAAGCGGCTATTTGTTGTATATCGAAAGAATTATTAGAAGGTGAAGAATTAGAAAGAGGAGCATCCGTACTCACTCTTGAATCATTATCAACGACTCTGTATAACGAACTTGAACTTGCTTCAAATTATACGCTAAACTTCTTGAGGTATCTTTGTCCTAAGAAATGCCACCGTGATACAGAATCAAAGGCATCTTGATCGTTTGAATTCACAAAGAATTGTAAAAAGTATCGAGTTGGTGAAGTTCCGAAAAGCCATGGTGAGGACATTGACGAAGGAGTCCTATAAAGAAAACGTTCCTATGCTTCGTTAAAGGCTTCGTTGGTTTTATGATCAAAAAGAATGACCCTCATTCCGATCAGTGAATAGGTTTTAGGAAGGTAGGGAAGTATTGGTTTATGAATTTTGAAACAAGAGTCCCATGTGAGAAATAGGGGAAAAAAATCTAAGGGAGGTTCCTTGTCTATACAAATCTCGGGCTCTCGTCTAGGAAAAAAGGGAAAAGCGAAAAGCTTGAGAACCGAAGTGTTTCGAACTTCTGGATGTCTAAAAAACGTTGAAGGACCTTGTAAAAAATCGAAGTGATTGTGGGGATCTTGTCTACAATTACACCGTAAAACTAATTACTGTTTCACAAGATTGATTAAATGTTGTTATGAGCTCGAAATTTGTTTAGCAATAATGGTGGTACATTAACTATAGCATCTTCATAACCCCTCGATAGGTGCTTGTAACATTTGGGCCATTGTTCGAATTGTCGGGCCATTGAACTAAAGTTTTGTTTCCACAATTGGGATTCTTCATAAAACAAAATTTTCAACAAAACCGGAAGAGTATGTTGATGACTACGTTCGATATTGCGAACTATTGCAGCAAAAAAAGAAAAACTAACAATTAAAAAGCAAAACTTTACACTAATTTTTTTTTTTTTTTTTAAACAATGAATTTTAACGGTTACACGAAAGTAGACTTAAAACCAAATAATCAACCTACTTCACGTAGCTCCTTGAAAATTTCTTTTTTCAAGATACCGTATGTGGTAAGACACAAAGATGCAAGTTTTAAATCTTTGGATCACGAGTTGGAACAATTGCAAGTTTATCCGGAATGAAAAGATAATATCTCAATAGAAGATATTAAATGTTGGTGTTTTTTCGATTACCAACGTTGTGTTATATTTATTTTTTAATTAAAAAGGAAGATTTTTTATATTTTTGATTTTTTCTATTTTTTTATATCTTTTACTTATACTAAAAAGAAAAGGAAAATATTTTTTACTTTTTATATTTTATAATTTTTTTTGGATTTTTGAATTATAAAACAAAATTGAAACTTTCTAAATCGAAAGGATCTTCAAACCAAATCAACAAACACAAAACGTAGGAATCGTAAACACTAGTCCCCGGCAGCGGCGCCAAAAACTGATTGCAGTTTATTATACTATAGAATATATCATAAAAATATAATACTTTTAAAAGAGTAATTAAGAAGATTACCAAGTTACCCTTGATAAAATTCACTCTCAAAAATATATATAATATAATATATAATACGTATGTTTAACCGGGTAAGTATGATCACCCGGGTCGTTTCCCCAACGACTAGTGAAATTGAAACCACGTTTTAGGTTCGGATCCTGATTTGAATGGAACAAAGATATTTTGGATAAGCTATTACTACGAAATTAAGAAGCAACAAATAATGACAATTAAGCAAGTAGACAAACTAAAATTTCACTAAATAAAGAAAAATTGCCGAAAATTATTAAAAATAAAAGCCCTAATTTTTATCTTTTTATAAAAGTTTAATTGAACTAATTAAAACTTAACCCTAATTATTAATTAAAACTTAATAAACTAATTAAAAACTTAACTAAGCTTAATTAACGACTTAACTAATGGACTAATGGAGGGACTAACTGAAAAATAACTAAGATCGAAAAGTTACACTATCTACCCTGAGAATCTACCCCGATCACAAATTAAGTCCAATAAGCATTCGAAATTTTAAAGAGCTTAAAATGAAAAACTCAAAGAAGCAAAGTTGTAAAGGAAGCTAGGGAGAACAAAATAAAAGGCTACTTGGGGCTGAAAACTCACAAATACACCTCGCAAGAGCTTATTTTTAAGGAGCTGTTACAGAAAGGTAGGCTTATCCCTTTTACAAGAAAATAAACTATAGAAAACTCAAAACTAGATCAAAATGAAAAGGAAAGAATCTAAAGAGCTTATGATATGCCTTAAATCTATTAATAAAAGAAACTAAATCTTAAACACTTTTATGCTACTGCAATTGATCATTCAATAAGCAAATCTCAGTGAATAAGCAAAGTAAACACAAAATCCAAGCAGCTAAAAACCTTAATAACTAAACTAGACTCTAAAACTTTCAGAATTACTAACCTCTTATTAACCATCTAGAAGAATAACTATACAATTCTAGACTTATAAGCTAATAACAGATTTAAATCCAAAAGGACTCTAGAGAACTGTTTTGATTTTCAGGCTTGTATAGACATATGACAGCGTAAATAAAACTAGGAAAATAGCTAGAAATTTCACATTGAGATTAAAATCCATTAAGCAATATTAAACTCAAATCCTACTGAATTTAATAAGCTAAAACTTAAAATTACTGTTCTAGACATTAAGCATAGAACACATCAGTACTAACTGAGTTTAGTAACTGCAGGTAAAAATTCAACAGTACTTCGCGTAGAGTACTGCGATAAGCAATTAGATTTTTTAAAGAACAGATTATAGCTATGAATTAAGCTAGAAATGAAAACTAAAACTGATATTAAAGATAAGCATTTAACTAAAGTTAATACTACATACTTGAACCCTAGCTTAAATCTAAGCTAAGCAGTACTAACTGATTAAAGCAGTACTAACTTGGAAGTTAGTACTGGTAAGTGTAAAAGTTCAAACAGTAATTAACTTTATTATTAAATGTTAATACTGCTAGTCAAATTAAGAGTGCACTAAACAAACACTCCTTAAAAAACCATGACAGTAATTTGAGAAAAGCTTTTAATAGAAATCTAATGAACAAATACAAAATACCAGATAAAAACTACTTAAAACACACTAGCAATTAGTGATAAACATATCTGAATAAGTAATTTTATAATATCTTAACTATATTAAACTAATAATTTTTGGATTGTAATGAGTTTTTATGACAGAAATTGATAACTAAAGATCTATAACTACTTAAGCAAAAACAGATGAAGACAAACAACTAATAAGCACTAGAAGAGATATTTAAACACTAAATAGCAAAGAGAATAAGCAAATAAGCAATATTAAACATATAAGCTATAACTAAGCAATTTAAAACTGAAATTAGAGACAAAGAGAAACTTACCTTGATCCATAGCAAAACATAAAGAAACCCAATAAGAGCAGCAACAAGCTCTGCTTCTTATGTAATAATCTAGATTATAAATTCCTGTGATCTCTTCCAAGTTAAGAAAGACCCCCTCCAAAAGCTCAAATCCAATAAGATCCCATAATAGATTTAACTGATATAAGCTTAATGTAAGATAATTCTGAATTCAAACAGCTCTATTTCAAGCTTATAAGACGGAAAGAGCTTGAATATGAAGCTTATTAGAGATAAATTTGGCTTATTAAGAGAGCTTATGATTTTAAATTAGAGCATAGAAAATGAGATTAAAACACTAAAAAACTGAATTTCATTAATTAAGAAGCTTGATTACAAAACTAGAAAAGTGAAATTACATTTAAGAAAATTACGAATTATGCTAACAATTAATAAAAAACTAAAAATCGACTACTAAAACCTAGATGGTGTGTGAAAAGTAAGTCTTTTTATAGTGCCAACTGAAGCTTCTAGGTTTCTCTTAGCCTTGCTGCTCCAAGACTTTTAATCTCTGCCATTCATTGCTTTAATCTTTTAAGCTTCAATCCGTGGCCGTTTGAGTCAAGAGGTGGACACCACTATTTGTAGCTTCTTTCATTGATTGACCGAGGATTAGCTTGAGCTAGGATAAATATCCCCATGATTAGACTAAATTATAATCCCTTCCATCTAGTAAGTAGAAGACCTTGAATTGTCTTCCGTACCCTTTAATTTACATTGCCCTTGTTTACCATGGGATGAAATTGGGGAAGACGGGTGAAATAGTAAAAGGATTCCCTCCTATTTTGCGACTAGTTTAAAACTGTTGATCTTTGGGAAGTTTACACATTTGGTCCTTGTCTTTCTTTTCTCTCTCTCAAGTTATAAATAACTTTCGAGAAATGCGAGAATGGCCCTTGGAGAAGTTATAAAAGGAAATGAGCTAAGGCTTTGTACTCTTCTAGCTTCGGCTTTGTACTCTTCTTGATTCTCGTGTCCGTGTTTGCTCGCTTTTGATTGTTTTCTTGATTTTTTTTTTACTTATCCATACCTGCACACACAAAACACAAATGCAAGCATATTTTTGCCATTTTTTGGTCTGTTTTGGGTTTAATTGGGTTATTTTAGGTACAAACGGATATGTGTATTTTACACTTATCAGCATACAATGGAGGTAACGTAATTTTTGGTAGCAATCTTCGCAGAAACATCATTGGTAATGGTACGATCTTTAATGACTCTCTCAATGTGATAATAAATGTAGAGTAACTTTCTCTGAACATGATAGTAAAATCACTAAGGACGATAAGGTTATCGGTAGAGGTATTAGGAAGAAAGGCTTATATGTGATAAAATTAGGAAATAAGCCAAAAGACAAAATTTGTATTGCAACGATTGATGAAAATTCCACATTGTGGCATAGGAGATTAGGTCACACTAATATGCGTCTCATTTAATAGTTAGCCTCTAAGGAACTAGTTAGAAATTTACCAAAGCTTAAGTTTGATCAGCATTTTTGTGATGCTTGTAAAATTAGAAAACAATATCATGATAGTCCCAAAACTAAGAATATAGTCTCAACGACTAGATGCTTATAACTTCTCCATATGGATTTCTTTGGTCCATCCGCCATACGAAGCTACGGAGGAAACCTCTACACCTTAGTAATAGTAGACGACTATTCTACATACACTTGGACAAGATTCCTTAAAACTAAAAACGAGGCCTTCGATCAATTCGAAATATTTAGCAGGAAAATACAAAACCAATTAGGATGTCCAATACTGTCAATTAGGACGGACCACAATAGGGAATTTGATAATGAAGTGCAATTTGGAGAGTTTTGTAATGCCAACGGTATTACACATAACTTCTCGAATCCACTCACTCCACAATCAAATGGCGTGGTTGAAAGTAAAAATAGGACACTACAAGAAATGAGTAGAACAATGTTGAATGAACAATCGTTACCATAAAATTTTTGGTGTAACGCCGTAGATACTTTGACCTATATCTTAAATCGAATTCTAATTAGAGCCTTATTAGGAAAAACACCTTATGAACTCTTGAGAGGTAGGAAACCTACTCTTGATTATTTTAAATTGTTCGAAAGCAAGTGCTTCATCTTAAACACCAAAGACTACCTTACGAAGTTTGATCCAAAGTCATACGAAGGTATCTTTTTAGGTTACTCCCAAAATAGTAAAGCTTACATCATCCTAAACATACACACTATGAAAATCGAAGAATCACTCAACGTGACATTTGATGAAACTCTTCTACCCTCTACGACATCACCCTTGGTGGATGATGACTTAGATAAAGAAGAAGTAATTAAGGTTACCGAATAGAAAAACCTAGAAAATGACATTGAGGATGAAACTTTAAAAATTGATGAAATAGTCAATATTAAGGAATCTAGGAACTATCTATTAGAAAATGTCATAGAAAACCTTAACCAAAGAACCCTTAGGTCTCAAGCCTAAAACCAAAGTAACTTCTTCTGTTTTATATCTACTATAGAACCTATGAATGTGAATGAAGCCTTAAAGGATGAAAGTTGGATAATCCCTATGCAAGAAGAATTAAATCAATTCGTTGCAATGATGTTTGGGAGTTAGTACCACAACCTAAGAATATGACAATCATAGGAACTAAGTGGGTGTATAGAAATAAGTTAGACGAGAACGGTGTTGTTTCTCAAAATAAGGCTAGGTTAGTCTCCCAAGGTTATAATCAACAAGAGGGCATCGATTATGATGAAACGTATGCCCCAGTTTCCAGGTTAGAGTCTATTAGGATCTTATTAGCCTATGCTTGTGATTTAGATTTTAATTTAATCCAAATGGACGTAAAAAGTGCATTCCTAAACGATTTTATCAATGAGGAGGTATACGTGGCACAACCTTCGGGATTCATTGACTTCAAAAAACTAGATCATGTTTATAAACTCAAGAAAGCTTTATATGGTTTTAAACAAGCACCCAAAGCTTGGTATGATATATTAAAATCTTTTCTTGATAAACATGAATACAACATGGAAATGGTAGATAACACACCTTTTACATAGAAGAAAAGTTTAAATCTCGTCATCGTTCAAATATATGTCGATGACATTATATTCGGTTCGACTTGTCAACACATGTGTGATGATTTTCTTATTAAACATGAATACAATATGGGAATGGTAGATAACATACTTTTTACATAAAAGAAAAGTTCAAATCTCATCATCGTTCCAATATATGTCGATGACATTATATTCGGTTCGACTTGTCAAGACATGTGTGATAATTTTGCCAAAATCATGCATGACGAGTTCGAGAAGAGCATGATGGGTGAACTTAACTTCTTCCTTGGATTACAAATAAAATAAATGGAAGATGGTATCTTCTTTAATCAATATAAATATATTAAAGAAATGCTTAAGAAATTTGGGTTAGAAGATTCTAAATTAATGAAAACCCCCATGTCCTCAGATACTAAACTCACGAAAGATGAAGAATGTGAGTCGGTAGATAGTACCAAGTATCGAGGCATGATAGGTAGCTTGTTATACCTAACGGAAAGTAGGTATGATATCATGTTTAGTGTCTGCCTTTGTGCACGCTTCCAAGAGGATCCCAAAACCTCTCATCTTGAAGCGGTTAAGCATATCTTCTGATACATTAAAGGCACTACGCACTTAGGATTATGGTATCCTAAGGGGACCAACATAGAAACCGTAGTATATGCCGACTCTGATCATGCAGGAGATAATGTGGACTGAAAGAGCACTAACGGTATTTGTATGTTCGTTAGATGTTGTTTAACATCTTGGTTCACAAAGAAACAAACCGCTATTGCTATATCCACGACCGAATTCGAATACGTAAGCGCCGGAAAGGCATGTCAACAAGCACTATGGATGAACCAACCTTTTATCGACTACGACATTCGACTCGACGACGTCTCGATCATGTGCGCCAATAAAGGCGCGATTGACCTTAGCAAAAACCTGGTGCAACACTCACGGACCAAACACATCGAAATTTGTCACCACTTTCTTCGAGAAAATGTCCAGAAAGGACATATCTCTATCGAAAAAGTCTCGTCCGTCGACAATATCACCGACATTCTCACTAAACCCCTTAAACGTGAATCGTTTAAGTATCTACATCTTGGTTTAGGAACGATGGAACACATTCCGCAAATCGTTCTATTCTTTTCTTCTATTCTCAATTCTAGTCCGTGTTCCATTCCGTGTCGTGACAACTTAAATTACTTCATCCGAAGAATTTTAAGCATTTTTAATTCGCGAAATGCAAATTAAAACGTCACTCCTTTTGTAAAAAAATTGTCAAAATTCGAGTCTAAAACCCTTTGCTAAAAACGGCCCCATATCTAGAGCGGCCCCCTGATTTAATCAGGCGGCGCCCATATCGATATGGGACCGCCACCAGTGGAGACATATGTTTGTCATCCTATTTTTGTTAAACTCAAATACAAACACCCCCTTCTCTCTAAGTGCAGCGACGAAAACCACCAAAAACCTACTAAATCTTAAAACTAACCGTTAAAACACAAATTGAAGATCAAATCAACACCAATAATCAATCCTAACTTCATAAAGATCATCAATTGTAAGTCATTCCATCTAATTTCTTCTTAATTTATGTCTAGGGTTCATGTTGAGCACAAAACCAAAGTTGGGGTTTTTCATTTTTCTTTTGATTATATGCAATTAGGACCATAATAGCAAAATGTATAACTAATATGCTTCACGTTGACATAGGATTTGCATAATTGAGTATGTTTGTCAAAAAATTTGGTATGAACAAAACCCCTATTTTTCTTTCAAAATTACTCACGTTAGGAACACCATAAATGTTTTAATGCATTGTTAATACACTCTAAAAACATTTTTGCACTCATGCATAATGATCTCGTGAACACCATTCGAAATATATAATTGACATGTATTTTTGACATGTTTGGATGAGTAAAATTAAATTAAGGAGTGTTTGGGCTAACTCATAGGTTTTTGTTTTAGAGTCGAGTTGGTCGCACCTCCACATTTGTTGCATATAGGCACACACTAGGAATAAATTCTTACTAATAATACGAACTCACAATAATAAAAATCTGTATTATTTCTCTATTTAGGTAACAATAAAACTGCTGAAGACCACCAGAATACTAAAAGCTATATTCCTAAGATCTCCAATGAATACACCTTACCCTTAAAATGAAATTTTGAATTCTTTGAAAACCGTTGCATTCATGAGGGTCGAGTGGTTTATCAAGACTTTGATGACTTGTTCTATGTTAGATCCATGTTTAATCATATAGGGTTTGTGTGTCTTCTTGAAATTAATGAGCAAATCGTTCCTCGGTTCATTCTTGAATTCTATAGTCAATACCGTGTCAACTATACTCTCGAAGGTCAAATGTTAATCGAGTTTTTCATTCAAGATCAATTCTTTTCTTACACTCTTGAAGAATTTGGTCAAATTTTTGGTATTCCTTTTAGCGATCAATGTTCTTTTTTGGACAAGTGGTCACTTGACGACTTGCAAATTAACGTCCCAACAAGTGGTCTTTATCAAACAAATCCTCCTCATCCCGATGACATCAAACTCTATATTCAAGAGGAACGGGAGGGTTGTGTCACTCGTATTCGTCATGATAAGGTCATTGATGTTAAAGACAATCAAATTCTAACTCGTAAATCCTCACAATAATGAAAACTTAGGTCAAAATAATTCATGAAAATGTCTTTTGTCTTGGTGGTAACCAGGATCATGTCCCGGTGTGTCTTTGTCACATGCTTTATTGTATCGCTAGGTCCGAACCATACAATCTTGCATACATCATTGCAAAACGGATGGAGTTTGTCACAAAACAAGCTCAGATAATTCTACCATACGATTTGTTATTGACTTGCTTGTTTAACCATGTCATGTCCGAGAGTCCTGAGTTGTCAAACGATCATTATGTCTTGTACGATCGTGTCATGTATCCTTTTACCGCTCAACAAGAGCGAAAGACTCGAAAGGATTATGGCACGAGAAGAGGTCGTTCCTCCCCTTCTTCTTCATCTGCCTTCGGTCAACCATCCTCCTCTTATCCCAACGATGATGATGATGATGGTAATGACGAAGGGACCTCGCGTGCAAGCACTCCTTCCCCTACTCATTTTGTCAATTCGTTGCCAAATGACATTCCTCAAATTTTTTCAAACCCACTAAATATTGACCCAAACATGGAAGACTTTTATACTCGCCAGACTAAAATCCTAAACCGTCAAGTCCAATTGCTAGATGGTGGGATAAGGTCAATCAGGAAGGGCATTAAGAACTTGTGGAGAAAGAAGAAGAAGTGGGCAATTTGGAAAATTGCTAAAGATAACTTATTTATGCTTAGTACTTATTTAACCTTGTTGGTATTTATGACTTAGTATTTATGCTCTCGTACTCAAAACTTAGGGTTAATTTGATAGGATTTTTAGTAAGTAGTTTAGGCAACATGCTTTGCCTTGGATGATCGTTCCATTTTATCTTCCTGAACTTGTTTGCATGTAAATTAAAACAATAAGCTCTTTATTAAATATTTGATGTTATGCATGCTTAATCACTTCTTTGACAAATGCCTATACTTGATTCCCCTAATAGAATTTAGATTAGTTAGTTCATGTACTTGCAAAATTTAGAACTCTTAGATGATTCTTGAGGAAATAGTGATGGCTGCAAGAGGGATTTCCATGATAGCATAATTCTGCACAGGTATAAAATTCTAGAAAAACTGAGAAAATTTTCGTCCCACTAAAAAATGGCCCCCTTAAATACCACGCGGCCCCCAAATATATCTGGGACCGCCACCAGGAGTCACGAGAATTTTCACTGTATTCTCTTGATTTTCTGTGTAGTTGACTATCCTCTCTATAGACCCAGCTACATTCCTGTTTTTTCTTAAACACATTTTGGAATCTAAATGACACCATCCCATGCTTTACTTCTTTAAACCATATCACCATAATTAAATACTAACACCCCTTATTATCTTCATCAACTTCACCATCATCTTCTTCATTTTTCTTCTACTCCCATGGCTTCCATCCAAGCCTCCTCCTCTAATCCCTCTAAGAAAATCAAACTTACCATCATTCCACCTAGACAACTCTTTGTGGACTTAACCAATGAATATGATGACACTACCACACCTTCTCCTATAACAAAATCCTCATCTTCATCTCCACCAAATGCACCATCAAAAACTCTATCAACCAAAGATATATCATTTACCTTTGGCACCACCTCCTCCTTAGTTGAGTCAAAACCTCAATATTCACCTATTTCCTCTAATAACACACCCTCTCATCAACCATCCAATCCCTTTCTTGATGATATCATGGATGCTCCTCGAAGACCTTCAAATCCACTTCCACTTCAAAGTCATCTTTCATTGGATATCACTCTCTCCTTGTCACCAATCACTCCTCTTGATCACATTCTTGATACCCTTTCACCACCTTTACCACCACCACCTCAACCACCTATCATGGGTCATCGCATTTATTTCAACATGTTTGACTATCATGGGGTAAATTGTCTTTGTTGTTTTCACAACCAACATCTCATTTTTTTCTCTTAGGAATTAGATGAATTTAATGTTTGCTCACCTTGAGTATCTTTTTTACTTTCGTCATTACATCACCGTTTTTACCTCATCCTTAAAACATCTTCAATGCTTCTAAATAATGTTTCACCCAACCTTTTGCTCAAAGTAATTATCTATGACTCAAGAATCATCCAAGCTTTATGTAGTGCTTAGAAATGGTTATGTCTTCTTTATTTAAATCTAGTCTTGTAATATTCATACTTTCATGTATGAATTTGCCTTAGTATTATAAATGAATGAATTTCTATTATTATGGGTGAATTGCATGAATTATTTAGTTGGCTATTTCTTTCTACATAGCCATTTATGTATATATTTGTCGTAATATTGCTACTAGTTAGAAATTTTGCTTGCACTTGTATTTCTAACTCGTTTTTGTAGCAAAATACCATAAGCTTGATCCCTTGGTGCCCCAAACGAGGAGGATCATACATCAAGAAGGAGTCTTGGCATAGTCGATTTCTTTCTTCTCTACTCGACGATCAACCTTTTTGAATTCGACAAGAAGGGGGAGAAATGGATCATAACTCATTAATAACTTGCAAAATTTTATTTTTATCCAAAATGAGTTTATATTTTGTCATCATCAAAAAGGGGGAGACTGTTATACAAATTATACCTAAAAACGTTATTTATATTTTTCGACTCCTCTACGTTTTGAAGATGACAAAATGTAAAAACGTATACGATAAAAATAAACGTTTACGTGTTATTAATAGTAAATTTATATTTCGACGTAAATCACTTAAGGTATGAATAAATAAATCATTAAACATGATTAGTGATCAAGAAATTATATTTTCTTAACCATTACATTTCTACAAAAGTATTTTTACAAAATAAAAATATACAAAATATTTTTTAATATAAAAGAAATGTTTTATTCAATTATAAAAATTTGAAACTGGTTTCCCCCCCCCCCTCCAAACAGAAGGTTCTATACCAGTTTCAACCTTCCTTACTAAAAGACAAAATTGAGAGCGTCTACCTAGGGGCGGCCTCCTGATAGGCATGACGGCCCCCAAATATATCTAGGACCGCCAGGACCACCGTTAGGAGACGTTTCCATTTGCTGGCTATAAATACTGCACTATTCTTTGCAGATTTTCATAGACCTCTTAGCACGAAATTTTTAGATCTCTTTCTCTCACTGAAATATTCTTTCTCTCTCTAAACCTCTTGATCACTAACATAGTTTAATCTTATTTCAAGTGATCCAATCTCATCTTCTACCTTTTTCCTTCCTCTATCAAGTGCAAGAGAAGAACACTCGTATTTGCCAAGAAACGAAGTGTTATAGATTAGTGATTTCTCCTCTCTTCTTCTAAGATACAAACCTCTATTTTCTTGATCTCGTGTTTGTGTGTAAAATCGGATAGTGTATAAATCCGATTATGTTGATCGTGTGTCGGTTAGTATTTTAGTCCTTAAAATACATTGGTGAAGTTGTAGATTGGTTCTAGCTAAGATTAGGACTCGACATTAGCTTAGTGTCGGAAAACAACGTAAGCGACGTGTAAACGGTTTTCTCCGCCTAAAGGGAGCTTGTTGACATAGTGAAATCTCGAGTCGGATACTCGGGGAGTAGAGTAAGGCGAAGAAGAGCTTCGTAACCGAACCTCTATAAATCTTGGTGTTGTGGTTTGATCGTTCTTTCCCTTATCTCTTTCATTATGCTTTATATATCTTTCATTATGTATATTGTGATTGTGAGTAGATAGATCTATTGTTGTTCCATATTGTTAGTTGATTGAAACATACAAATCGAATCTAATTAGTTTTCGAAGCAAACTTTTAAAACACTAATTAACCGGAAAACTATTCAACCCCCCTTCTAGTTTCCATACATGTGCTCTATATCCTATGTGCTATTTGTCTTTGATATCTTCGTATCTAAATTTTACATTTTCATAAATATATTTATTGGCTATATTTATGGGGACCTTATTAGTACATGTTGGAATCCTACAACGGGAAGGCCCCCAGGTCTCCGCGCTTCAATCTAGAGAAGACGCTCAGAGATTGAGAAGGATAGGAGCTTTTAGACATGGTGCTTGGGATGGGCTGGGCTTTCGCCTCTTTTTGGATTTTTTCCTTCTGTCGAATGACTCCGACTTAGAATATTGAGATTTTTCTTGAGTCTGTGAGTTTTTTGTGAGCTCTCTCTAAAGTTTAAACGAGTTTGGACCCATTGAAAGTTTCCTTGGTGGACTTTTTCGGCCATTAAAGGCAATAGTTGGTTGTAATGCTTGTCACAAAACTCGCGGAGCTTGTCATTCGGCATAAAACCAGGAGGGTCATCAGGTGTTTGTTTGCTCCCATTTCCTGCAGTATTCCGTACAACGGAATCGTCGGGTGTGGGAACATGATTTGCCGATTTGCTCATTCTTGGCAATGAATTTTTAGGGACGTGGTTGTATTTGGCCCCACGGATGGCGTCAACTTGGAGAGAATTGCCAAAATGGTCCTTGTAGTTTGGCCAAATTGCAGATTTGGTCCGTCGAATTTCGAAAATGCAAAAAGCGACCGTATTTTAAAGGTTTGGTTTCACTTTTGGTCCTTGGTCGAACTAAAATAACTAAAATACTCCTCAGTTCTTTTTTTATAATTTTTTTCTTTTAAAGAATACATTTTCCTTTATCTTTTAATAAACCAAAACCCTCTAATCTCTCCACCAACACAACTCCCACCACCACCACCATCACCGGGATCTCTCCAACACCGTAGAAACTCACAACCACCAACCTCTCATGTTTTCTCTAAGCACCCTACAACATAAGAAAATCTGCACAAATGTAATCAAGTAACTCAACATGAATTAAATAACCCAATAACAAAAGTGGCATGCTTGAATTGCTTTCAAAGTTGCAACTCGCAACCCGTCTCCTAGATGTCCATAATCACTCAATATTCCCAACTCTTACACCACTCGCCCCCCCCTCCCATCATCCATGAAATCAACCACCTGATTTGTCACCATAACAGCAACACCAAACCTCTTGGCAATCCCCTTCAAACACGCCGAAATCCTAAAAAACAAATTACACCTCTTCTTCAAATCACTAGCATTATTCTCAAACTCGCTCCTAAACAACGCTGTTATCGAATCAATCACAATCATTTTCACATCTAACTTAGTCTGCTTATTCTCTAAACAAAAACTTAAATGAGACAGAATATCAAACAATTGGTGTGCATCATGAACTTCACGCGTAAACACGTGATCTCTCGGATCACGTGCTGATTCGAATAAAATGGGGTGTGTGGATTGGAAGGATTTAACGAGCTAGGAGAAACAGCGACAGGGGAAGGGGAACTCGGTGTAGAGATATAACGAGGAGTTGTTGAGGCCGTTAAGAGTGGTTGGGAGCTGTGAAGTGAAGAGGAGTTGTAAGGAGAGTTGGGGTTTTCCACAGCCGCTTTCGGAGATGATTTTGGTGATTGAATTAGTGGGGATTCTGCTCCCAAGAGCCTTGACGAGGATCGGGCAGCCGAGTGTGCAGAATTGGGTTTGGGGTGGCTAGATTAAGAAGTTTCGTGGGTTCATTTGTGGTTTTGGAGAGGTTGGTGGTGGTGAGTTTCGGTGGTGTTGGAGAGATCCCGGTGGTGGTGATTGTGACACCCTGTAAATTTCAGGCCAATATTTTACCCGTTTTCGTTCGGTAATTCGAATTTTATAAGTTCCGTGTAATTTTTACTTTTAACCGGGAAGCTGTCCCGCGTATATCTGAGAATCGTTACCGGAAGCATTCTGGGTTGCTAATTGACGTAGTCTTTCGTCATTGGTCGCGTTTTTATGTTTCGTGTTGATATTTAAATTTTTAGAATTTTTCGTAAAGTTTTTACGAGCTTTCAGTATTTGCGTGTTACGTAATTATATCTAGTAACTATGTGTGCATGGGAAAATATCTAGATATTCAAAAAATTTGTCACCTTGCATGTCTCTAATAAGGTTGAGATCAAATTGGTCCCCCTTTGCTTGCATGCGTCCAAAACCCTCCTGTAACACCCATAAACTACGATACGCAGCGGAATACAACATTGGGGTGCTACTTCACAATACATGCACACGAGTCCTAGTAAACGTTCAAAGATACGTTTATAAAACACAATTTCATTTATTAGAAAGAGTTACATAGGTCCCAATACCATTATAGAAATTATTTCTAAAAGTCACAACACGACTTGATTTTTAAAACACTTGTTTAGTTTATGACACTACTTCACCGAGACACCGTCCTTGATATACATGTTCCGTCCCATCCAGCCATCAACAGCAATTAACCTGAGATACATGCTTAAAAACGTCAACAAAACGTTGAGTGAATTCATAGAGTTTTAACTGTTAGAACGCATATTTTGGTTCAACAAAATGTATAACGTTGGCTCGTAATTCAAGTTATAAAAATATTGATTTTCAACTAAAGAGCACAGGTTACCGATAACGTAACACACTCATCCCGTAGAGAACCGAAATCATAGTCCGAAAAGTATGCCACTTCACCTACTACTAACCACAAAATGTCGTGTTGACAAGTGGTCCCAACGGATTCCAAACCCCTGTACAGGGTTGTCAAACCCAATAGATCTATTTAAATGCATTAGCGTTCACCAACCTAAACAACGTAATTACGGTCACACAGCAAAAAGGGCATATACTCATAGTGAAGGTCATTATATTCAAGTAACGAAACAGTTTGCGTTCATTCACAAAACAAGCAATATATCCCCCTCGCTGAGTTAAAAAACATTGAAAACTTTAAAAGCGAGGCTATGAACTCACCTTGATCAAAGCCAATGATCAAATAATCGAAACAATCCACGGAAAATCAATGACGAACACTATCACACCTATAATTTATTCGAGCTCGATACAATACCGAGAGCATATGATCGAACGATGCGTACATCGGATCAACCAAATCATATATATATATAATTATATATGATATAATATATAGATAAATATATTATATATATTATATATAATAATATATATATATATATATAAATATAGATATATATATTAAAATCCAACTCGCCTTAAAATCCTAAAACCACAAAACCCAACGATATTAGGTTGCGATCGTTCTTTTCTTACATCATACAACGCTTAAATCGCAACACTTTCTATTTTAATGAAACTTCTATTTGGAAAGTACTATTTTCGGAAAGGTTAATCATATTTAGTAAATCCTCGTTATCAAATATATTGTGATAATATTGTTAGTTATCTCGTCGAACCCTCGACATTCAATGTGGTTATTAATTACCATAATCGTATTATTTTTGATTAATTATGAAAGTTTCTATTCTTAGAGTCTACATCGTTCGTAAGAACGGCTAAGTTTAAAATATTTTACTCGTAGTAATGATAGCATTTTAATCATCCGACAAGTTTAGTATTTACCTGTTGACTTTCAAAAGTCAACGCTAGACTTTGTTTGACTTATATTTATCATTTTATTTTACCCAACATCTGACCGCTCCAAAAGACCGTTATATCACGTTTTCACAATTTCGGCAAAGAAAAATTTTATGCTAACGAAATTCCAGGACAACTTTTTAGTTTTAGCCAGACCCTGAATCAGTGACAGAAATGGACCAAAATGCCCGCAGCAAGTTTCAGCAGGAACTTGTATTTTTAATAAAAACGCAGCAATTGACCATCGGTTTTGACCCGCTATATCACGTTTTCGTGACTTTGACCAAAAAGAGATTTTATAGAAAACATCATTCCGGACAACTTTCGCCGGAAGTCCAAAATGGACTCGAAAGTGCTCAAAACAAGCTTTTAAATCGGAGACAGCAACTACTATTTTCACAAATGCTGAATTTTTGTACATCGAATATATATCTCGTTTTTGCTCTAACTTTTTCGTTATTAGGAGTTAGAAGCCTACCCTTATATCGAAACGATCGTCTCGGATAGCTTTATCATATTCGTGACTTTGACCAAAAATAGATTTTATAGAAAACATCATTCCGGACAACTTTCGTGTTTCGCCGGAAGGCCGAAACGGAATCGAAAGTGCCCAAAATGGCTGTCGAAAATCAAATAAGCAAGCAATTTACTAAACATAGCTGTTTGCAATTTATAAGTTTTTCAAAACTTGTTTTCGCTCTAGTTTCTTCGTTATTAGGAGTTAGAAGCTTTACCTTATATCAAAACGATCGTCTCGGAAAGATTTATCATATTTTTCAATCAAAAATCAGATTTTACAAAATCTCATGCCTCGTTTTCCGTGTCAAACTTTCTGCTCGAAATTTATTTTTACAAAACTTATCGAAACTTCATTTTCACCTCACAACAACATCAAAATACGCCTAGCTAACCTATCTCCGTCAACTAATCAACCCATTCACAATCTATTCTAACCAACGCAAGTATCGGACCTCATCACATAAAATATTCGAAATCAAATTAAGAACGAAACAAACAAAACAAATATAAAAGAAGTTGCCCACAATGCTATAATAGTAAGGTCGGACAAAAACTCGGACTTGCTTTGTTCCTTCTTGTCTTATCCGCGGCTCGAACCGAATCAAAACACCAAAACCACAAGCTCTTTGACAAAACCCACTTGCTACAATGTTCATTTATCACCAACTACTAGTGTTTTTCAACCCATTTCGATAAAACTCGAACCAATTTTTATCTCCTAAAATACTTATTGCATGTGGCTTTTTATTAGTGGAATAAGTAGGTATCGACGAGGGGATTAAGAAAATATATTCGGATCATATTGCATGTCGGTATTTAAGTGGCGGTGGTGGTGTTAGTGTGGTGGTGACCGGCGGTGTGGAGCTAGGGAGAAAAGAGATGAGAAAAATTTTGTAAAGAGATATAATGTGTGTATGAGTTTCTTTATATAGAAAATGAGTTTAGGCACTTGGCACTTTTGGTCCATTTTCCCTTAAAGTCTTTCAAATCTAGTACAAGTGTATTTTCTTTTGTTATATATTCGGCCAAAGCTCGGGTCACCACTTTCGTAAATATTTTTATTTTCGTGACACTTTTATTAGTTTAAAACATCTAATAAAATGTGTATGTTTTTAAAACACGAAGCCGGGTCAAGACAAGGAACAAAAGACGATATTGATAAAAATAATAGATTTAAAAATAATAACGAGATGCGTCGTAAATTTTAACGATGCTCAAAACGACTAACGAACGCGTAGTCAAACGTTGACTCGCGAAACGTCAAGAATAAAAATTTCAAATTTCCGTTCACCATAAAATACAAAAATAACTAATTACGGCAAATAAAAAAAATTAAATGTCGACGTTCGCTTACGAAAACTCGTAAAATAATTATTATGACGCCGAACTCGCGATCGTCATACGCGTCGTGAAACTCGGGTTGTTACATTCCACCTACATTAAAGGAGCGTCGTCCTCGGTGCTCGGCCTTTCTTTCCCGTCTCATCTTTCATCCGTGGCATAAAGGCTTCTCGTCATCACGCAGACTCTTACGTTATTTCAAAATAAATATGCGATACAATATTCGCTCCGACTATTCCGGTTGGAAAGTCAATAAAACAAGTTGTAAATTATACCCACGAAATCAAAACAAAATCATGGTAGTTCTTATCAAAAGAGGTAAAAACAAGTTGCGAAACTATATTCGACAAAACCAAATCACATCGTTCTAACTTTTATAGTCGCGTTCTTCATAAGGAACAATGTACGTCACGGAATATATCCGATTAAAATAATTATTACGTCGTTCTCCCGAGAAATTTTCTAAAATGGATGATCGATCCAAACTTAGATGGGAATCATATAAACAACAAAACCAAGCGCACCTCGCTTATCAAACCAAGGCTGAAACTTACGTCGTTAATTAAAATCAAAATATATGTCGCACTCAAATACGGAATTATACCAATATTAAAAACCGAGAATATGCTTCGTTACCAAAGATCCAACACATACGTCGCTAATTAAAACCAAGATAGACATCAATAATCAAATTCAATATATATACTTATATCATTATCCAAATCAAAATACTCATCATTATTTAAAACCAAAATACACATGTCGCCCTTCCGGTCTCGTTCAATAATGCCTCACTGGTTACGAAAAATAATCCGAAACACATTAGATCTCCTAATTATCTTACAATATTGTTACACATGCCCACATAATCACATAAGTACCTATTGTACGCTCGCCATCGTTTACATGATGACTCGATGAATTGGCCACATACAAAGGCATTCATCACGCCCGCTCTCAACCAAGCATTGGCGATTATTATCATATATCGTATTTGCTTCCCGTTGAAGCTTTTGGCATAATTATTCATTCTAACACTTAGGTTTATACCCCTCCGGTCACATTTTCCTCATCGTACCGAGCTTGCCACAAAGTCAAACCACCTCGACGATAATTCCAACATAAACACGGCTAATTCTAATTAGTCTACACTCACTCTCATGGGTACTTTAAGCCACAATCGTCAACAAGACTTTCGACGATGTCCACCCACCTTATCACGTCCTAAATCCTCACTTGGGCGATTATACCCATTTACTTACAACCTAAGCCGCATCACTGGCCATGAAAAAGTGACATGAACGCTCACTACCATTTAAAGCACATAACACATAGGGCACATATTCCACATAATTCGGCGGCGACAATCCCGCTACAATACATAATATCAAATGACAAATCAAAATCAATTAAGAAAGCAATGAGCATCATGGACTTATTGCTCGTTCAACAAAAATCAAAAATTTCAACGTTTCCTCATGGCGACTAACATCGTTGGCTTTGTCCCTTCTCATCGCGTAGCATCATTGATGAATCAAATCATCAAGTCGAAATACTCACACTCCTAATTCAATACCGCTCGACTTAAGATGTTGGCTATTTCAGTTGTTCCTCAAGTAATGGAAACGGACGTTACCATTTAGCTAGAATCTCAATCAATTCGCCACTCTTTACGCCCTTGGGTCGTCACGTCCTGTAGTAAGGGCCACTACACTTAACTGTAGGTCAAGTATAGCATAGTGTCTCATTAAAATCCTTGACGTCATCAGGTATACTTACGACTACACTACTACTACACTCCATTTCGGGGAAAGAAGTCTTCTTCGCGGCCATCAGTTGGTACATTTAAGGCGTCATACATCCAATGTAGGATAGGTCTTCTCTATTTCTCACTTTCAACCTCGGGACTAACCATCTCAGCTTCCACCCACCTTAGGAATCTTTACATCTCCAAAAAAATTCCTTCTCAGTGTCGGTATCAGGTTCACAACCTTGATAGCTCAAATCTATCATTGCTTACTAGTACACTGACTATACTTGGTCGTGACACGTCTTCATAACAATCACCGCTCCTAGATACTACGAACTAAACATCACTCCCTTCTAGACATACTCGTTCTGAACAATACTGTAGGTATTTCCGCTTTAGAATGACTCGGTCATAATGACTCGCATGAGACTCTCTCCATGCAGTCGATAAGGATAGGGTTACTTGCATAAGAATCCGTAATATGGTAAAAATATTTTTCTTCTTCCAGAAGCTTGACCCAAACATTTATCTCAGTTACCAAGCGTTTTAATGGTGACGATTTATCCGACATAACGTGGTTCTTCCTAAATTATGCATAGTTGATCAGGTTATGCATAATTGAGGATCAAACGACATCATTTCCTTCCTCGTCAAAACATTTCTTTTCCATACGCTACATGCGTAAATTAATTCCAACAAAATTTTCAAAGAGTAAAAATCAAATTATTTCAAAAGAAAGAAAAGAAGATAGCACCACCTTCCATTCTTATTATTTAAAAAGAAAATTGTTTTTTTTTGAAAAAAAAAATTTATTTGACACTATAGGGTCAGTTTATGAAATTTGAAAACACATTTTCCATGGTTTACACAAACAATTTATACAACATAGTCAATATAATTCGCGCAACGACATTCGTTCAACACACAAATTCGTTATCGCAATTCACAGTTTTAAAATCATCAAGTCACAAAACATCATTAAATACAGTTTGGTCAACGGTCACAACAAGTTTCAAAAATAATACCCACTCATGGATTATGCAAGCAAGTAATACACACGTGTGAAAATTCGCTAACTAAAATCACTTAATCACTCAAGTTCATATCAATCTCACAATGAGTCTAATGTCGTGAGGTATCAACAACCTCCTAGCATCACTCAACGAGATAATACCTACGACAACATCACTCATAAACCATAACAATAAGGGCTATCATAACAATGACATAGGGTGACAATGCCCATACATCCGAAATTTCCTCAAAAGGGGTACATAAATGGTTTCTAAAACCAAAACGTCCTACCATGACGGTTTCTATGTTTCTAATACATAGAACGATTTATACACGATCTATACATATTCATGAACTCTCATGGGTTCTAATTCAAAGAAATGGCTAAAGAATGCGCCATCACCACAACGCTGGTGGTAAGATAAAACCTTAAGGCAACAATGACCTCAAACTACTAAACTATTTAGGTTCTTGAAACCTTCCTAATTACTAATTCGTAAAGGTTAAAGTACGGGTTTTTGCCTACGAAAAGCATTTCGAATCTATTTTCCAGAAACATAGGGCCCACTGCCTAGAAAGTTTTTTTTTTGGATCCAAGGTGAAATTACCCTTTTACCCCTATTTATCAAAGCCGCCTATTTTTTCAAAATTTTATCGCTACACTAAATTGAGTGTATCTCATAAACTGTGCGTCCGCAAAATCCGAAACGACCGCTCAAGTCTAAGTTTGTTCAATATATAGAACTTACAGTTTTACATATTTAGATGTTGCTATATAAGTTTTTGAACTTATTACTCATTCAAATTCTGGTCTAAATTTTCTGACTAGTTTTGCCATTTTAGCGATATCTCATTCGTCGGGCGTCGATATGACTCCATCCGAATTTCCTATATGTACCTAAGATGTCTTTCTACATCCTAGTCCAATTTTCCAGGTGCCTTATGACCAAAAATAATTCACAATCAACCCCACAACCTGCTAGTTACAAACTGCCATAAAATCCATTTCAAAATCCAATCAAACTCCATTTTAATTTCTCCAAACACCAATACAAAGCCATACCCAATGACTTAACATTCTTTCGAACACATCAACTCATGAGTTTCCAGACCCAAACGTTTCAAGACTTACTAAGTAGAGGTCGACACGAAAGAACCAAAGCACAACACACCCGTTATTCAAAGGCTTCAAAGATAGTCGTTTCCAAACGACACGTTACACGAGAATAAGTCAATAGTCATTTTCCAAAACAATGAAGGGTTATGGGATGACATATAAAATGCATACTCCCATTAACAGGAAAATCTCAAAATGATAGATTACGAAACAACATATGCGAATCAAAATCAATAAGAAGAGCGTTCAAATTCAAAATCAATTAGTAAAATTTTCAAGTGGGATCGAAAACTAAGTCGAGTCCCGACATCAAGAGATAACAAAGTAAAGTTTGCGAAAAAGTTTCGAAGATAATCGTATAACAACGATGTTTTCATCACGTATCAAAATAATTTTTATCATATCGCATCGAAATGTTTAAAGAAGTTAAACTCTTCGCAAGAAGCGAATATCAAGATATATATAATCGTATACCATAGAACGGATGCCGTATATATATCTATATACATATATATAATTATTACTTGTACCAAGTGTCAACCACTTGTTACGCACATAATATGCAATCAAATATATACCACATAAGGCTTCTAAGGATCGGGAGCAACACGCGCGCGGATATCGGACATCGGTGAAAGACTCGTGAAACTTTTCCAAAAACAGTTGTAGTCCAAGTTTTGTAAAACGACTTAGTTCACTACAACTCGTGCTCTGGTACCACTCTGTAACACCCCCAAAATTCGTGTAACACCCCCAACTGCGATACGATGCGGAATACAACTTTAGGGTGCATACTTCAACAATACATGCTCACGAGTCCAGTTGTTGGGTAATCGTTCAAGATACGTGTATTAAAACACCTATTTCATTTATTTAGAAGAGTTACTAGGTTCCATAATTATAGAAATTATTTCTAAAAGTCACAACACGACTTGATTTCTAAAACACTTGTTTAGTTTATGACACTACTTCACCGAGGCACCGTCCTTGATATCCGCGTTACGTCCCATCCAGCCATCAACTAGCTAATTTAAACCTGAGGATTACATGCTTATAAATAGTAAATTCATAGGAGTTTACAATTTAACAATTGGAAAACGCATATTTTGGGTTCCACAAAAGTAAAACGGTTGGCTCGTTAAGTCAAGTTATAAAAATAGTGATTTCAACTTAAAGAGCCCGTGTGTACGGAATCTTAAACATATCATCTCGTAGGACAAAAATTATGTCCGTGAAGTATGCCACTTCACCTAATACTAACCACAAAATGTAGGTTTGACAGGGTGTCCAACGGATTCTAACCCCGGACAGGGTTGACAATACCCATTAGATCTATTTGTTTAATGACATTAGCGTTCACCATACACATGGTATTAACGGTTCACACAGCAAAAGGCATATTTACTCAGTTAGCTGAAGGAATCATATTCAAGTATCAAAAACAGTTTGCGTTCAATTTCACAAAACAAGCAATATATCCCCCTCGCGGAGTTAAAAACATTGAAAACTTTAAAAGCGAGGCTATGAACTCACTTGGTTCCTTGAGGCCACGTAGAAAATATAACCAAACCAATTTCACGGTAAATCACTTGAACCCGGATCAGGACCTATATATTTATGTCGCGCTCGTTACTATTCCAAAAAAGTATAGTCAACGATGGTACTCTTTATCAACTTAATATATTATATATATGTTATTTATATATATATATATATCCTATATATATATATTTTTATATATATATATATATATTATATATATTAGGGAATCCAATGAGAAGTAGTAAATTAAAATAAGTAGTGGGTGAGAAAATCCAATTGCGCCTTAGGTTCCAAACCCACAAATTAAGTTATAATTGTCCCTCAAGTTTTAGCTACGTGACTTTAATCTTATAAACCGTTATATTTTCGATAAATTTCGATTTTTCTAGAAAGTTTACTATTTTCGGAGGAAAAGTTACTGATTCGTTCAATTAATATAGATATAATATAATATATAGGCAAATCCCAAACCAATTGCCTTTGGACCAAGGAAATGAAGTCAAAAATTCACAAAATAAAATATCTATGTAGTCGGAAGTTTGATTTCCCGGGTTCGTTTTGTCCAACGAGTGTGCGATAAGAAAATCGAATGACGAATTGTTTAATCGATGTTTCGAATATGACAAAATTATGATCGGTTTTTATATTACTACGAATTATATATGCAAAATGGATTAAAGAAAAACCTATAAAACGAAAGCTACTAAAAATGTTTTTAAACTAAAACGGGTCGAAATCGTTGGTGTAAAATAACCTAAATTACACAATTTTATCCCTAAAAGTGAATTTTTTACTTTAAATGGGTTCTAAGTGACAAAAAACGAAGTTTAAAAAAAACTAGATCGAAAACGGAGTTAGTTAAGACAAAAAACGAGTCAAAACAAAAACGGAAACGAATCCCATTTTTTAAAACGTGAAACTTTGCAAAAACGACCCTACAAATGTAAATTTATTTTTCCTAGATCCTAATTAATCAAATAAAATTTTAAAAAAAAGATTTATATTTTTTTGATTATTTTTTTATTTATTATGGTTTATTTACTATTTTAATCTCATTAAATTATAAAAAATATTAAACGTTTTTGTTAAAATCTAAAAAATTCAGGGAAAATACATTATACTATAAAGATTCTATGAAAAATATAAAACTAGAAAAACAACTTATTAATAAGCTGTTATTAAAAAGCTTGTTATTTAGCAAAACTAGTCTTGAAAGTAGAATATGAAAAAATGAGGTTATCGTATATAATTAGGAAGAAGTTGACAAGTGAAAGTCCCAAGGGCGAATGGTGTTTGTGTGTGGTGTTAAATGCGTTCCCTTATAAAGGGGGAGGTCACAGGTTCGAAGCTTGTGGCCTCCTCCTTTTGAAAAACATTTTTTTTCTTTTTAAAAACTTTAAACTTAAGCTGAAATAAGCATTTTTATAAAAAAAAGTTTTTACAGAACTTAACAATAAGCCAGCAATAAGCAATATAAACAGACAGTTAAGCTTATAGAACTAAGGGATTTAACCCTTAACTGTTGGGCTGATTTCCAACTAAATAAGCAAATGGGAACACTTAATAAGCTAAAAACTAATTACATTCTAGTCTAATAAGCACAAGACACAAAGAAACAAGAAAGCGAATAAGCTGGGAGTTATACTTAAAGGAGTTAAAATAACAGACTTTAAAAGAGGGCTTTAATGGCCTTATGATAGATTTTAAGCTACTTTTTAGAACCAATAAGCACAAGAATTAAGCTGAAAGTTAAAAACCGATAAAGACCAACTTCCAAGGAACACATAGAAGTTGAAAATAAGGAAAATGACTAAGTTAATAAGCTAAAAAAAATACATTGAACTTGGCAGTTTTAACTCAGTAATAAAAGACAGATTGGCTTTTGCAGGCTATAACTTAACCTAGTAAAAGTTAATTGAATTGTAAAACAAGCTTAAACATATAAACAGCATACCACTAAAGACTAATGCAAGAAAAATTCATAGGCTAAAACACTCTAGCTTATCTAAATTTACAAGAGAAATAGAGACTCTTTGAACTT